>VMBQ01005697.1:11009-40503 GCA_007657795.1 Dreissena rostriformis
ACTACTACTACTACTACTACTACTACTACTACTACTACTACTACTACTACTACTACTACTACTACTACTACTACTACTACTACTACTACTATACAGATCCATCATCTTTAAACCTCCTTCTGTATATTCTTTTATTACAATAGTTTTGTAAATTCGTGGTTTAACATTCCACATTAAATTAAAAAATAATTCATTGATCTCTGCTTACAAATTATGTGGTGGATTAGGCAAGGAAACGAACTGATGATTTAACATTGGTAATAAGAGGTTTAAATACGATAAATATGTTTTCTTTTGTTAGCTCTCTGGAATGTGCATGGGTCCCTAGAACTTTTACGGGTAATGGAAAATGGATAAATATTGTTAATACAATGATTGACTTTTATAAATTAAACTACTGTGGAAGTCACTATCCTAAAAACTTAATTAACAGGATAGAACAAGAATTTTGGAAAGATACATTAAAAATCATCTGTTGAACTTTGTAGAAAAGAACCATTTAAAATTAAGTTTCTGCATTACAATCCTATATTTTACAACCCAGGTATAACAATTGGTAACAAAGATGTGTGTTTTTAAATCATAGTTCGAGAAAGGCGTTCATTTTGTGTTGGGACTTAATGCACAATACTGAACTTTTTACCTTTTACAATTACAATGAGTGTTGAAAAGTATATATAAACTTCCATCCAAACTACATATTTTTCATGGGTTTTATTAACGCAGTGAGAAGATTCATGAAAGTCAGAAGCTTTAATGACAATAGATTGATTAACCCTTTCATCCCCACTAGCCTACGGTCAATCTAAGCAAACATGAAGGGTACCAAACCTATGTACATGTATGATATAATTACAAAAACAAAACAAATTAGTGTGTATAGCTAAATGGTCGAACATAATACTGAAACAAAAGAATGGCGGCACATTTTGAGATGCCTTTTCGTATTACACGGGATACCAATTTACAATGGTTTCAATATAGAATTGTACATATAATCATATAAACAAACTCCTTCTTATTTAAAATTGGACTTACCATTACAGCCAACTGTTCCTTTTGTGTCTCTGAATGTGAAATTTGTCAACATACATTTTGGGAATGTAAATCATGTCAATCAGTTAATAGCGGATTTTTTTCTGGATGTTAACATTTTTCGAACTCTCTAAATATACCTTCGTTTATACTAGGGCATGCATATACAAATGGACCTTCAAATGAATTACTTGTTTTGATAAAACATAAAAAGTAAAGAATGGGAACTCGTGTTTCCACTTTTCCAGTAGTTGTGATAAGGGACTGTAATCAAATCTCAAACGATACACATATTGTTTATATAGTTATATAAAAGCTATTGATTGTACAATGTTTCAAAATGTGTTATAATATGCTGCTTGTGTATAAATTGCTGCATACATTGCTTGTAATCTATGTACGTTGTGACGTGAGATGCTCTCGACCCACACACACATATTGACGAGGAAAATAAAATATATTGAACGGCAAAAACAAATTAAAAAATCGTGCAAGGCCGTTTTAAAAATTCAGCTAACGTTCTTGAATGATTTGGGTTTTTAAATAGAAATAAACACTGATAAGAATTGTATCACACCTGGAATTCCGCTGCAATATTCTTAACACGTCATGATTTGATTTATTGTATTTACAAGTATTCTTTTTTTAGTTTATGGGCAGATGATTAATTACTGCGCAAACAAACCTGTTCTTCCATACGTGTATAGAACCTCGTTCCTTTACATATCGATAGCGGATGAAACATTCTTATTTTGTTTTAAGCAACGTTTTTACTACATAAAAAGGTCGCTGTTGGATTTCCTGTCGTTTCCGCTCGATATCGAGAGAACGCTTTCACCTACAATCATGCAAATTGGTATAACTGTTACTAAGAAGAAAGGAAGACGCCTTTTGATTTTGAGGTCTACTGGTCAAATGTCATGATGACACTTGCTTGCTGCAGCAAATGTGTTTCTACAATGTATAATACTGCTTTGGCCTTAGATAATGCTGTTGATTTCGGGCTCGCTAGGTCAAAGGTTAAGGCGACATGGTCTTGAAGCAGACAATCTTGTTCGGCACTATTTTTTGTGAACGCTGATCATACTAATTAGTATAGTGGTCTCGTTGGGGGAAAAATAGGTGTTTTGGACTTTGTGGTTAACAGATCAAATGCCAAGGTCAAATGAGCGTAAATTAATGAATTGTATGAATTATATCTGGAGAATCCTTTGCCCCCATATCATGTATATGGAAAAAAAGAATGAGATCTGGCGATTTTTATGTCAAGAGGTCAAACATCAATATGACAAGAACTTGGAAGATTAAAATTCTTATTAAGATGTAGTTAATTGGTATGTGTCTGGCGTAGAATAACATTTATAGCACCGTTTTTACCAAACAAAAGCGGGATTTGTAATAGGTGTCATAAATAAAACACTCATTGTCGTACTTTGCCTTTCTTGTTAAAACAGGTTTGCTAGCTAGTATATTCTGGTCTAATTTGCTCAACTGCTCCTTTTGTTCGCGTGGGGTCGATCAGTTATTATTCCTGTTTTCTGCGGGCAGTATATTTATATAATGGATGAGAATTTTCAACGAATTGTCGCACTATTCATTTTACGACCATATGCAATAACCAAGTAAAACGTGCTGATCAAGCCTAAAACAGATGTGACTTTAATACAGCCGGTGTCCAAAATATATCTTTGAGCACGTGCATTTTTGGGGCGGGGATATCAAAGTAAATCATATATATAAGTGATGCTATAGATTTTCCAAACCGTGTAAACACTTTAGACTGTCTAGTTTCGAAAGGGTTTACGTAAATTCCACCAGTAACATAGAAGTGGAGTATTAAACAGATGTACGATTCTTTTTTATATGCACGTAAAATAGCTAATGCGTTAGCGACTGCAGATAAATAAACTGTTCTGCTAAATACATATAATAGTAAATGAAAAGTAGACATATAAAAACGTTTCAAACATTGGGCTTAAAGACCGTTATTGACTTAACATATCATGTTTTTATTTTTGTTACCTTATAACGATCACTAACCCGAAACATCAGTAGTGCGTTCAGTTACAGCGAACGTTCGCTATAGTTCGCGAACGTTCGCTTTTGAACCGAAGCGACCCGTCTTGGGAGGTAGTTCGCTATAGTTCGCTAGCAAAACCAAGATGGCGGACAAGTAAGTTGTTGTTGTTGTTCAGCGTAACTTCAGTGTAACTTTGATTTTTTTTTGTAGTACATAAAATGAATTGAATTATATACAAAGTGTATTGTGTTGGTGAAGTACTTTATGTGTTATAAGCAATTTCCTCCATCAAAATCGCAATCAATTCTCTGGGAGCCGTCATCTTGAAAAGTTCGCGCCGAACTTATCGTTCAATAAGACCGAATCGGAAACGAACCGATCATTTGCGAACGTTCGCTGTAACTGAACGCACTTCTTCATTCTTAAATATGCATCTTTCAACTATTGAAGGGAGACAAACAAGCCAATACCATGAACATGACGAGCATAAAATAGTAATTTACCTTTTAACAAATTGCGTATTATGAGTGCATGTATTCTATAACGATTGATTTTAGATGACTGGTATATTAGTTACCTGTCTTTGTTTAACATGTCAAACATATAGAAAATGTATAGTTTGTTGAATTTTGTTTCGCCAAAAAAACTCTCAAAAGACATCTTCACAGTTTGTTAAAATTACGATTTACTAAGAAATCATCAAACATTCGAAAATAATGTATGCATTACATTTAAACAAGCAAAATAACACACGTGATTATAAAAAAAGAATATCAATTTGTTGATGGATAATCATGAAACGAAATCGATAAAATAATCAAACGTTAGTAACGCTTTTCATTGATATTTTGGATGTTAAGTAAAACAGTCTGGGTTGTGCATTGATAAAGCGCAACATTTTGATCATAATGGGCCCGAGTTTGAATCCCGGGGAAGGCGATTCTTTGGACACAACGTCTTTCTTGCTTTTATAACTATTTTATATTTATATTAGACTTAAAAAAATAATAATATAGTAAGTTAGCACATGCATTTCATGTCAATGTTTTAAATACCAAAATATGTACTGTTTGAAAAACCCATTACTTTGCATTAATCGTTCTATTGTGAAAACCCTTGGTATGTTTTGTGTTGTTTGTTATATCATGTATTTGATGCGCAACTTTATACAAGCGATTAGTAACAGGAATTACACTATGAGTAAGATCATATATGTCTGAGTATAATTGCTTGCTATATTGAACAGATTTAACCCAAATAAACCTTAATTGGAATTCTATGTTGGACTTGTAACTCCACCTCAATGAATCACAATTATATGGATACATATCTCTAAACAGAAACTAGTTCGCACATATGGGAACGAAGTTTTAATCAGGATCTGGGTTATGATATTATACGTACACTTTTTTAGTGATCGAACGCAAGCGAAAGGTAAACTCACAGAGATGCAAATATTACAGCTAATATAATATATGCAATACAGCTTTCTGTAATATCTTATTGTTTTATGAACGTATTGGAGAATACATAAATAAGATGCTATGACAAGTCAACATGTAGTTTAAAATTTCCTCATGGGAAAGAAACACGAAAACACACTTGTGATTATATGTTTAATAAACTTCAACAAACGATATCAAAATAAACATTACAAGTAAGTCATACAACAATACAAAATCATGACAACATCGTTGAGCTAAAAGGCAACTCTCAGTAAAGTGTAACACTTAAAACCAGTGTTAATTTATAACCTTTCAATGGAGAAGTTGTTTATTATTTTGACTGATTTATCAAGAGCATACGTATCAATTTCAAATGTGTTATTAGACTAAAAATTCGTCAAAAAAATACATTTTACGAAGCGTGAACGCGTCGTAATTTAATTCACTGTAATATTGTTTTAACGGTCGACTACTATAGTACAACTAAATACATTGTGAGAATTTTGAAATATCAAATGTTAATTGCTGTACAACAAAATCTAAAGCAATAGAAGTATAGGATCATGGTAACAAATATAAGAGTGTTCATTCTTAACAAATATCGAAATTATCAACTTTTACCGCAATGGAAAACAAAAAATAGACGTTTGCTCATATTAACAGTGATTAAAATGTTAGATCATAGTAAATAACAACCCATGGAAAAACACACGACCTGAATGCACACACAAAATAAGAACTGTTCAACATTAAAAAGTTTCAAATAAAAATGAAACTCTTAATATACATTCTTGTGTTATCGTCCATTGTTTATGGCTTCAAACTTATATAATGTACACAATATCTGTCGTTTTTAACAATTTTACGTATAGAAACATGTTCTCGTTTATTATAAGGTCATACATCACGACTGAGGCCCAGTCAATTTTGACTTATGAGAGACCTTAACTAATGAACATATACACTCCGGATACATGGCCTGTATACCTAAATAAGAAAAACAATGTCGGCTAGAAAGGAGAGATACGTTTGAACATGATTATTATTTAGCATGTTTTCTAATAAACAACAGCCACAGAAATGAACTTTCATTTGAAGCCAAATTAATATAGATCTAATAAAATGGACACAACACAATCGTTAAACTCGGCTAAGTTGAATACATCAATTTTTAAAACAAATTATAATCACAGCACTGCAAAATCAACCCACAACGCTACAACCACATCTAAAAAATACAATTATATACAATTTTTGGAAAATGACTTGAAAACAACTTTTTCTCATAAACACCGCTTTCTCTCGTAAAGAAACGACAGCTTTTAATCGAATCCATTTTTTTTAAAAAGGCTCAAATTAGAAATTATAAGTGTTTCAAACGAACCAACAACAGAAAATGGAACTCATCACATCATAAGTAACGAAACTTTAAAACTGGTATTTACACAATGAAAAAATAAATAAATAAATAAATAAATATATATTATATATATATATATATATATATATACGCAAAAAAAAGAAAAAAAAAGAACATCGATTCGAACGGCACACGGCTTACATGTACATGGTATTAAATCAAGTCATAGTAATTATCTATTTACATGATTCTATATATTCTACGATATTAAATTATTAATGTTTAGATTTTGTCCGTGATATAAATTAATTTTACTCTCTTTACGACTGACTTATCTGACTGAATAATAACCACTACTGATATGGAAAACACATGACGTGGCTTAACTAATGAAAACTGACTATCCTGCACGAGAATAGGATTATTACGCACTGGCAAAGGGAAATAACTGTAACAATATGTCCAAACCAAACTTAATTGTTCTTCAATGCCTTTCATCGCTATTGCGCTCAATACATATTTCCTTATCCTGGAAGTCCATATCAATAGATGAAATGGTTCGCGTTGTACTAGCGCCATTACTTGTATTCAGTGCTTTAACGTCGAATGTTTTCTTGGCAACTCCAGGATGTACCATGTTCAGATTAGCAACACTAGCCGCATAACAGTCCTCTCTTGCTCGCTTTCTTGAAAAAAGAAATAAAAATACACAACTTAAAACGAAGTTGCTGTTTTATCAGAGAACTTTTTTTATTTAAAGTAATAGAAGTAGTGGTAGTAGAAGCAGAAGTAGTAGAAGTAATAGTAGTACTAGTAGTTGTATAAGTAGTAGTAGTAGCAGCAGTAGCAGTTGATGATTATGATGATGATGATGATGATGATGATGATAATAATGATGATGATGATGATGGTGATGCTGCTGCTGATGATGATGATTATGCTGCTGATGT
The DNA here is from genome assembly GCA_007657795.1 of Dreissena rostriformis. Taxonomy (NCBI): domain Eukaryota; kingdom Metazoa; phylum Mollusca; class Bivalvia; order Myida; family Dreissenidae; genus Dreissena; species Dreissena rostriformis. Next base: position 17,820 of record VMBQ01005697.1, read on the forward strand.
TGCTGTTGCTGCTGCTGCTGATGATTAAGATGATGATGATGATTATGATGATGAAGATGCTGCTAATGATGATTATTCTGCTGCTGCTGTTGCTGCCGACGACGATTAAGACGACGATGATTATTATTATAAAATAAATTTCACCTTTTATGGTATCTCCACACAACCACGCCGATGACAGCCATAATAAAGGCAACGACAGATATAATAGGTGTCATGATGCTAAGAAGATAATCTGAAATAACAAGTATAGTCATTAATATGTAATAAGTTAACGATTCTTATGAAACAAATGAGTGAGATTTTCATTGTAAAACAATCAATGATAGCAAACTACTGATACCGTCTTTGACATCATCAATCAACTGTGGATAAATGTCTTCAAGTGTTGGTCCCAAATCAGGATGTGTTTCAGATAAACCTAGAACAGAATTATATTTGGTTCGTATGGCAAAGGTTTCATAATGAATCATAATGCTTACTGAGCATAATATAAACACAAAATCAAAACACGTTTGAGCTAAACTCAAATCAAACTGCTGCGCCTTATTGATTTACTGTTATGCTTTTCTTAAACAACACACTCTGTTCATTTAATCAGTGACATAACTAATAATTATATGTCCGTACCGAGCACGGCAATCTGTACCGCTTCAAAAGTGAGGTTTGCAACAATGTTTCCAGCAATGCAATAATATGTTCCGGTATCTGATGGTGCCGCCTCTAAAATTGTCAATACCATTAAATTTCCATTGTCCGTTATCAATTGCTCATCTTTGAACCACCAAAATGTTGGCGACGGATCGCCTGATGCATTGCAAACAAGAGATAATATACCGCCTTCAGAAACAGACTGATATCGAAGCGATTCTATCTCTACTGGTGCCTTTGAACAAAACACATTATATTTCTGTATTTCGTTAATTCTTTCAATTAAATTCGTTGCCATTGTGTTGACATCGGAAATAGTGTGTGATCCATTTCCTACGAGCCAAAGAAATTCGTCTTCGAATTCCGATATACTCTGAAGGCTTTCTGTCTGGTATGTAACATTAACAGACATGAAGTTTCCATACAATATTGCAACTGAGTAGTGGGCACAATCCAGATATGAAACGCATGTATCATTTTCAAAGTATTCCTTGGACATATTATTCATCACAGCTATCCATTGATTTACTATTAATATTTTATTTGCGCTGTAAATCGTTGTGTCCATGAACGAGGTCGCCTCATTTGCGAATGATCCTATATCACCAAGAAATTGATTGTTTGACAAGTTACTTTTAACATCTTCAACAGTTTCACTTAATGTCGACATACTTATGTTAAATTCGTTTGCAGCTACGGAAGGGTCTATCCCTATACTGCTTATTGAAAGGTTAGCCGATATTGAGTCTAAACTAAACGATTTCATAGACGATTGTATCGTCGATATGTTGGAAAATGTGACAGCTGATTCATGCACCATCCCGAATAATGCTTCTATAGTGTCGTAAAGAAAAGAATGAACCTTTTCGAATTTCGAGCACTTTTCTTCAAATATCTGTTTTCTATTTTCGTACTCTTCGTTCGCGGATGTTGATACATTTTTAAATCCAGATGTCATAAATACAGTATCAATAGTTTGATTCACAAACACATCAAAAGTCTCATTATCTATATCGGCTTCTCGCATTGTCCTCATTACGCGGTACATTACGGGTAATGTGTTATCTCTTATTTCACGTCTCTTTTTTCCTGTTAAAATATCAGAAATACCCTTGAGCAAAGTTTCAATTGTGGCTTTTGCGGCATTCCAAATACTTTGCGCAAAATCATTGAAATTTATTCTGATGCGCACCTGCTTAAAACCTAACCGGAAAACATTTATTTCGCAATGAATGTCAAATATCGGCAAATCACGTGTGGATAAGTCTATATCAAATCCGCAATTTTTCACGTCAATCAATGTCTGTATACCATACTTAATAATAAAATTCAGTACAATTACTCCAAGTTTTATAACAAGTTTGACAGATTCCAATGCAAATTTTGCTACTTCCAAAACTACTTTCGCTCCTTCAAGGCCGATCTGTGCAAGACTAAGAGCACCCTCGGCAATGTCAAGCACGACACGAGATTTATCTACAACAAACTGAGCAGCAGAAACTGTCGTTTTTGCCACATCTAAAGCAAGAAGTGGTATGCGCACAACAAACTTGGCTACTTCCAATGCAACGTATGCAATTCCGCGAATTACATAACATACTAAGTTTATTGCTTCACATATCAGGTTTGGTAGTGAGAACATGCAGCTGGTTAGATGGCAGCAAAGGTACGGTATATGGAAGATCCAGAATCGTGCCCAACATATGCGACATTTTATTCCAGGGATGCAAATACGATCGCATGTGTTGATGCGACAGAGTCTGTCCACTTTCATCTGAGCTTCGTTTAAGGCATTCATTGCATTTTGAAATGGAATCTTTGCATGTTCGAGTTTTTGTTTGGCTACCTCCAGAGCTCCAACTGCTGCGTCAAATACAGAGTTAGCGGCTCTGACTGAGCTCTTTTTTTCTTCAAGCCAATTCTGAGCAACAGTTAAACCATTTTGTGCATTAGTTAATGCATTCTGAGCCTTGTCTATACGTGCAATAGCTTCGTCTGCGATAAGATTTATGAAAGTCATCATGGAATCAAGATAACTATCCGAAAAGTCTCCATCGCTGTTGGCATCTGTTATTAATCGGCCTTTAACTTTTATCGTTATGGCAGACAGTTGTAAGTATTCTTTGCTCAAAAGAGATATTTTATTTTCAAAAGAAATATTAAGGTGTGCCTTGAATATTGACCAGATATTGCCTTCCAGAAAGAAATACAATCCATCTGGTGTTATGTAACAGTCAACACGACCTGTTATACCAAGCAGCGATGCTTCAATTCGAAATATAATTTGAAAATTACCATAATTTTCAAGACTTATGGCAATTCCAATACCAACACCAGGTTGCATTTTGATGAAAGGACTTATCTTTATCCACCCGGCTTTAAAAACCCCAATTACCCGTATCGCTCTTTCGTTTTTCATTATTTCTATCGCCGTATTGTAGCTACTACAAGAAGATATTTCATTTCCTGCTGAATAAATAAACTCAAGTGCCACTCCAAAAAGTTTTATACCAAAAAGATTGATTTCGCCATTAAACTGTAATCCAAAACCTGCGGGCTTTTTATAGATATCTGTAAACTGACTTGTAATTTTTTCCGTTATAATTCGGAGGTGCTGTTCAATAGTGTCTACTTTATTTGAAAGTAACTGATCAAAATGATTCTCGTTCAATAGTGTGCTGGATCGAAACGAATCAATAAAATTCACTTTATGCTTTTTTAAGGATTTCAGCCCATCCTTCCATAAGTCATCAAGTATTTTTGTAAGTTCAATAAGTGTTCGTAACTCTACATATGGAGCTTTTAACAACAGTTGAGTAATGTGTTCTATGTTTCCAGTTAGTTGATTAGCAAAATGATTGATCTTTTGCAGATATGCCTGTGATTGGTTTGATAAAATGAGTGGGTATTGTAAAGCTGACTGTAACGTAACATTTATGAGCGATTCTGTTACGTGTTTGACATTAAGAACATATCGAAGTATACTGATGTTAGACTCATTAATTGTTCTTATTTCTAACGCCGGATCACTGTGTATGTAAGCGTGCACTACTGAATTCACATTCACATTAATTAAACGCAGAATAGGTATGTCTTCGAATAGATTTTTGTTCACCAGTACGTTCAGAAAAACTCCGGAAGGATTTGCATGTGGCCCACACCATTTACGATGTTCTAGCCCTGAAATATATAAAAACATCACCATGTATTGGCTTGTAATAAAATTATATAGTTACCCAAATTTCAAGAAAATTGCATTTGTTTAACATGCTCTCACCGTCAAACATACACATTCCATAATTGTTAAAGGAGTAAGTCATTTGTAATGATGAAAGAGTACCTCCAAAAGAGCCATAAAGTTCAACAAGTGCGTTGTAGCGAAACAAATTGATCTCTACGGGGTTCCCGAACATTTCGAACTCTAAATGTAAAGCACCTGTAGCTGTCATGTGTGCGCCAAACTGCCATTCGTCTAATAGCACACTCTCCAGAAACTGATGTTCAAAAAGGAAACATTATTGACTATGAAAATGAAACGAAACGTATAGTTACCATTTTATAAAATATGTGCGACATCTTTGCTTTAAAGGAAATAAAATCTCTTTATATGATGCATGTATAGTGATTTATCTGTATCGACGTTACATTATTTAAAACGCTAAGTTAATTGTCAACTGGCATTTCCAAATGTTATAATATTTCTTACGTTTTCCAACGATGGAACTGAAATGAACATCGAAGCAGCCCCTTCTATTCGAAGTGGACCATATTTCATTCTTGTAGTTCCGTTCAACCAAAGATTTGCTAATGAATGAACCCTGAAGTAATCCCAGGTCTACGTCATTTACATAGAGTTTTGTGCACAAGAAGACGCATGTCTTAAAATATAATAATTAAACACACACACACACACACGCACGCACGCCCACACACGCACGCACGCACGCACACACACACACACACACACGCACGCACGCACGCACGCACGCACACNCAATATATACTGTTCAATATAGTATGTATAATGCTCAGCAAAAGCGAACTTACGAGTATTTGTAAAATGTTTCTTGGCCGCGCCATACTTCAATATCTCCTGTCTCCACATTGATTTGTTTTGTCGCTGAGAGGCCCAGAGCAGCAGAGTGTATTTGCATACCATATTGTTGGGCCATGTATTTGAACAATGTTATGTTATCGAAAGTATCTCTAGATTCTTCTGGTAAAATCAAGAAAACAGAAGTCCCAACTTCTTGGCAAATGTCCATTATAATGCAGTATTGTCCATCACCCAAGTACCCTGGTAATGAGAATTTGTTTCCGTACAATGAAATGTCAAAGCCGGTACCTAGCTTGAATACCGAGTATAACTTGTTCTTGTGTAATGGCGCTCCTTTGCATTCTCCTTGATTTACTTCGCTGCCTTTTGCGACGTCAACGCGTAGATCATTGACACCGAACTTTGTGCTACCAGAATAACTAAAAGATAACCATGGCAGAAGAATCGATTGGATGTTTTCAAGTAAAGTGCGGGTAAAAGAATGTGCTTGCACAAGATCCCGAATATCTTTTGGGGTTACTTCAAACGATAGGCATTCATTGTTTCGTTTGTCTCCATAAATAATGCGGTCTTCTTTTGAAAACTGAAGAGAGTTTGATACAAACTTGTTTATGGAAATGTCCACTTGCACACCAGCAACTGACAACGGTATGGTGACGTTGTTGATCTCAATGAAGGTTATTCCCATTGTGTAGATAATATTGGTGTTTTTAAGATTGTACCACGTAGATGTTGACGAAAGAATTAAGTTTATATTATTATCTTCACCGCAGCTGGAGATGACACTTTTATAGCATCCTCTTGGCAATAATTGTCGCACTAGGCCATATCGAGAGAAAACGTTTGGAGAAGTTGTATTTGAATCTGCAACAAATAAGTATTAAATATGTTTATGTTTTAAACATTGTGTATTGTATTTAATTTTAATAATGATATTATGGAAAGTTAGCCTAATCAACTCTAAATATTTGTATAAGTATTATTTAAGATAGTTTGTATAAATGTCCAACCTAATTCAAATATGACGTTTATCAATTACGTCAGAAAATTTGTCCGACATTTTTTTTTCCTAACAAGAAGTGCGCCGTTCCTTTCTTAACTTAAAAAACCCAGAGGTACTTCCTAGAGTATATACAACATGTACCGTATTGTTCTACTTCAAATTACATTATAACTAAGATGGGTAAGTTAAAAATAACGAAACATACATAATTTTGATGATCCATTAAACTTGGGCGCTTTAAAAATTAACTTGTTTTTTCGTGACATTTGATAAAATATATTCAATTATTTTTTTATAAAATATTGAATAATTCTTACATGAATGGCTTAAATTATGATGCAATTTGGACTTCAAGTTATTAATATTACCTACTTTCAAATGATAAAATTGTATCGGGTATTTACATTTCAAGGCCCTAACACACAAAACCATTACAAAGACCCAGTGGATAAAACATATATTTTGTTTCCCGCTAAATACACCAATAACTACTTTGTATTCCTACCTACTATAAAATTGAGCATGGTCTGTCACTTTGTGCTTAGAATGACACTGTGTAGAACAATACATTTTAACATGCTTCTGAAGCATTCTTAAATAGGCTGTTTAATATCATTAATGAGTTATGAAAAGAGTACTCAAATTGAAGCAAACGACTTGGTTGATGCACGCGAAGCGTCGTCTAAATAAGATGATCATTTGTGATAATTTATTTCAAAATCTTAGTATGTACAATAAAGTCATGAGCTGGACACACAATTTCCTGTGGATTCGTTTGAAAAGCGAAGGAAACCAAAAGGACTCTGAAAACCTAGAAGCATTGCTGCATTTATTACCATGGACTACCATCCATGGCAGTTATGTGTCTGAAACAATGATCAGCCATGGTTGATAACATGTGGAACAACATAGTTGATAAACCATGGACAGCCATAGACCGTTTACAATGGACTTTCATGGTCGGTTAATCGTGGACTATCATGGTCAACGATGTGCAGAAATAGGTTACGAGACAACAACCATGGTCATTGATGGTTTTCTCGCATAATCATTCATGGTTTTCTGCCCTTATTGTTCAAGGTTGGCAAGGAAGTGCAAATTACCAAGTCTGATCGAGCAAATTAGTCCATGATTAAAGAACCAAAAACTACCATGGTAATAATGTTAGACCAAGATCAAATGTAACCCATAATTTACATATAATATGATAAATAAATTTTCTTCTCTATTTTATCCTACGGACTGAAAAGTCACTTACCATATGCCAACATTAGCTAATGAATGTTTGTTGCTTAATCATACTTTTACAGCATTGTATTGTTTGTATTGTTTTAAATGCTGAATTACAATGCTAATAGATTTAATTTACGTACACTTACTCTGTGCGTAACAAAATACAGTTAGCACATAGATTAAAATACAAAATGTACAATTATAATTTCTTAATATTGCAATTAAATTTCTCTTAATGTATCTTATCTTTTTAGTGGAAAAAACTTGATCATTGAGAATATGCTAAGAATGCGTTGTCACTTTATAAGATATTGAGAGATTGTGATTGTCCCAAGTGTAAACATTATTATGTCAATTGGCTCTTTGCTGACAGTCAATACGCAAATCTTATAAAAAAAAAACAACAACACATAAATATCTTAATGTTTTGAACATTTAAACCAATCATTGATAATATTTATTTGTGAATTGAAAAAAAATCTTTATGATGTGCCGTAACAATAATATTTTGAGAAATACTTTTTACACATAAAAGCATATCGGCATACGACAATTTTTATGTAAAATTTCGAGAAATTCTGTATCAGTTAAGAATATCTCATGCAGATCAATGATGGTAAAGATATATCTTGGTATGTAAATATTGTAAGAGTTTGATTTGTTTGCTAAAACTTTAAGATACACCGATGGTTAATTATTTGCCCCAAGTATCAGTATAACCTTTTTGTTCATGTTTTTCTATTGCATTTATAACAACACTGGAAAGTTATCAAATGCACAAAGTTTCATAATACATTTAGAAATATGTGAATATTAAACGTTTAAAGCTAGAGATGTGAAACAACAGGCCTAAAAGGTACCAAAAGTTACAATTGGAGGATATTTTTCGAATATTTGAATACTCGTAAATTAAAATGCGAAGCAATGTTTACTTACTGTTTTATTAAAACCGTTAATTTTTGTGTAAAAATTAAACATAATTTTGATAAATATGACAGTTTAAATTGTTTAAAACACATATAGAAAAATCAAAGTTGCCTATCATTTAACGTAAATTGTAATTTAACTATGTTTAACTTCAATTATACGACGTCGTGTTCCTTGTTTTCAATCTTAAAAGTCATTTTATTGTACCCCATTTGTGACTCGTTGGCTTCATTTTCTTTCAACTTTTCTTTTAACTTATCCAGATACTACCATTTTACTTACCAGAGCATATATATCCATTGCTTTGCAGAGTGGCATTTCCGCTACATGCACAATGAAACGAGCCTTCCGTGTTCACACAAATGTCTTCACATCCACCATTCAAGTGACTAGCACATTCGTCAATGTCTAAAATAACATAACTATAATATTAATAATAGCATGTTTGATATGTTGAAACTCCTACGAGTTGACAGCAATATCGTTTAACTCATACTGATTCGTCATAACAGTTGTTTAACTTTTTACATCCAATGCTTCTAAATGTTTGGTATATTGAATAACATTATCAGTACATTTTCATTAATGTATTTCATGTAAAATTACATTGAAACATGCTTAAGTAAACTGATTATAATAAAATCATGTATGAATATGTTAACACATACCTTTACAAGAAACAGTGTCTTTAGCCAATGAAAAACCCTCACGGCAACTACACTGGTAACTTCCATCAGTGTTTATGCAATTCTGAGAACAAATTCCTTGTGCGCATTCGTCAATATCTGTATCGAAATATCCACTATCGCATGAATCAAATGTAATGATTGCATACTTGTATAACTTGATCGCATTTACTTTTACACAACGGACTGATTGGACATAACGTGTAAAATACTTCGAATTTCCAAATAAGTAAAGAATACGCCTATGAACCAGTAACATAATGATTAAATTGTCAGATAAATCGGAAAAGTTTTCTTTCGCGAAACGCAATCTTACTTGAATAATTTAAACACATGTTGATAAAAATTGAAGTGTACCTAAGCAATACCTTCCATTCAAGTTAACACCATATCCATTTTGACAGGAGCATCTATATGAACCTGGTGTGTTTGTGCACATTTTTTCACATCTTGCAGAGCCATCCTTACATTCGTCGATATCTAAATTCAGAGCAATTGGAAATTGGTTTAAATAACTAGAAAAATGTCAACGAATATTTAAGAGCGTATATCTGTAGTACAAAATGATGTTACAGTAGCAACATGACATTGATTTCAAACTTTTTCTATTTATGTCATAACATACAATATAGTATATAAAATATACAAGACACTTGTTAATGGTAAATACCAATTGGAATTGACCTTGTTGAAAGAAATGGTACGCATGATATGCTTTTAAATCGTTATATGGTGATAGGGCGTCTCCAATAAAAAATAAGTTGTTTAAGGAAGTGTTTTTTTTGTAAGAAGTGAATTCACATCTACTGAAAACGCCATACCGATACAGGAATATCCATTCGTATGTAGTTGATAGCCACTGCGACACAAACACCTGGGGACACCTCTATCTCCCAGACATGTGTGACTACACATTCCGTTCCTGTCGCTGCAAGGGATTCGAACTGAAACGATATCAGAAACGAAGGGCATATTTACAGTCAAGAATTTATATAATTTATTATTATTGATTTCATTGAAGTGATCCTATCAAGACATTACTATTACTATGACAAATATGATTTTTTTTGTGTATGTATACGAAATAATATGATAGTTAAGTGTGAAAGATTTTGTTGAAAATATTTCATATCATAAATGCTTAAATTGTGAGATTTTTGCAACCAACGACAAGGGCAAAACGCTCACATGCAACACATGCAGTTATTTAAATTGGTTAATTAAATAACAGACGGATAGCCAAAGTCATCTCTGCATAGTGTCAACGTTGTATTCATGTACGACTAAGTTATGTGGTTTCGTTTTTTTTCAATCGGTTTTGGGGTTATTTAACGTGACGTACCAAAGTCTTTTTATAGCGATAGGAAAAGTCTGATTCGCTCATATTTTGCGTCAGGTATTGTTTTATCGTATGTGTTAATCGATTGCTGAGTCTAGATAGAATAACTGACTGCAACCATGAAGTAAAGCAGTTTTCCGCCAAATCTCTAATATTAATATATCAATTTGTATTTGTTTTGAAAAAAAAACAACAAATTCGTCTGTAGGTTCAAAGAATCAGTATAAAACAAAACATCGTGCGTTTCCATAAGAGTTTAAGGCCCGTGCTCATACGCGCATGCGATGCATTTTAAACATTGGTGGTATCTGTAAAAGTTACCTCTGGTTCCGTTTAAGGTGTTAAATAGGAACGAACGAACATCCACCGTGTATGAATTACAAAATATGACCTACCACAACCCTTGTTGTATCCTGCTGATTGGTAAGGGAGATAACACTGTGTACACTGTATCCCGTCTGGACTTCCACCGCATTGCTGGTATCCGGGAATGCAATGGGTAATCGAAATATGCTGACAGTCTGGAAAATACACAAATTCGTTAAAATGAATTAATTGCATTGATCAAAAACTATGATTTAAACATCAAATCAAACACTTACTTAAAGGCATTGCGTTTGCCTAAACTGGTTAAATGCGGAAATAAAGACGGAGTATAAAGCACATATTATATGTTCTTCGACATAAGCAGTAAGTTACTTCCGTGCGCTTATTAGTTTTGGCGAGAAATCAAAATACATTTCAATCAAAACAAAACAACACACAATCAACGAAATAGTTGGATTTGAATTTTGTCAGTTTTAAATGATAATAATAAGAATTGTTGTTCTTAAACTGTAATGTTTTGCGAACCTAAGGCGATAATTGTTTCTATTACCCTGTACTGTATTAAATCAAATTATATATAGACAACAATAAGTATCATGTTGTTATGAGAACACATGCATAGGCGTGATTCTTTCATTGATGTACTGTTAGAGTGTGTTAATTACTATAGGGCATACCATTTTTGGATAGTCAATCCAAAATAAAAGTCTTCACACAGCTCCTATTGGATATCCTAAAGTAATTTAAACTTTTCTGAAATTGTCAGATCCAGATGACACTTTCTTTACTCATTCCATGTTTTTTGTTTGCAATGATTATAACAAATATTCATTTAAGCATGGGTTGCTTGTTTAAATCAGTTTAAGGCAAAACACCTCTGAATGACACAGTCAGAGACCAATGGAATTCGATGAATTAAAACATTTCTTAATTGAACGCTACGAGACCCAGCGAAATTTGGCTTTATATTTCACATGTATCAATCACGATGTATACATGTATTTATTTACTTAAAACCTTTAACATAGCTCAAACGTTTCGTTGTGCAGTTTCCTCAATGCAATGTGGTATGTTAATCAAAATTGCATAATGTCATAATGTCATATAATCTGAAATGTCAAGTAAAAGGCCTTACCTTGGCAACATGTACCACTTCTCCATGCTGGACAGTCACAGCGTTTGCTGTTGTAAATGCCTCCATTGTAGCAGAACTCGTTACAGGTCCCAGTTTCTTTCCAAGGGAACCAGTCCCATAAACCGGAGCACCTCCGTGAATACGTTCCTCCTGCACATGACCGAGAGCAGCTACCCCAGAGTCCGCAGTTACTTACTACGACCATTAAATTATAAAAGTGTGTTATCAAATTAAAAGTTGTATTACATTATGAAGCTTTGGCTAATGAAAAGTTTAACCAACCTGTCGTTAATATTCTCACCTGTAAAATTTCACAAATGAAGTTAAAGGTAGCCTGTATTTGACAAGACCAAACTTATAATAATAATAATAAATGTAATTGCACGAAATACATATTAATCATAGAAAACGTGAGCATGCATTTTAAGACATGGTTGGCATAGTTATAATGCATTTTGTAAAAACAATACGATTTCTTAACATTTACACCCACATTCAATTCACTACCTGAATACCTTTTTCCATGTATGAATGCATATACAAACGCGTTAATATTATCGAAATTGTTCGATAGTATAGTTAATTATGAATGTAAGTCTAGACACTCGAACAAATGTGACTATAAAAATGAGCGGATGCATGTTATACACATGAAAAAAAAAATGTTTATTTTAAATTCCGCTAATTAAAATGACCATTGCAGGAAAACTAAAATTAGCTGCGGCCTCATTCTTTGATACAAGGTCACTTACATATAATCTAAATCAAAACTATCATCCTTAAATATTTCGTCAAAAATAATTTGTTACCGCCCCTTAGAATTTCTTGTGTAGGAATGATGCATAAAATTAACACAATATGGATCTTGGTAAAAGAAAATTAGAACGGAAATACGAATTATTGAAGATTTCAGCATTTTTGATGAGATTAACAGTATATAACATCGCAATACAAATAAATTACAATTAAGTATTAAACATTCAAAAGAATTATTAAAAATCATTGAAATCACTAATTTACACCAATCACCATTTTATTATTAACTTGTCTGTTACTATGCATTTACGTAAAGTCTTACCTATAATTACATATTTTGTAACAAATCATTGTGATACTTTTAGTGTTAGTCATTTTTTAATTTGTATCTATGTCTCTTGAGAGAAATATTCAATGTTTATAGTATGCTGTTTGCCACAATTTTATTGCACAATTGACGAAATACATATACCTGAGTCAAAACGTCGAGGAAACTGTATGCAATGATCGATTAAATAATGGTTAACGTCATTTTCAAAAGCGTAAACATTTAAAGCTATTTATAACAATGAATTCGTTTGTAATTAGTTAAGTAATTTATGTTAAGTGTGTGTCATCTACAATTCCATTGAAAATCACACTTCATCGAACGCTGAAACTTGTATTACGCATAGTTTGACTCCGTAATTCCTCAAGATCGTTTTTCGATATTTTAACACTGAACGCGTTATTTCATGTTGGAAAATTAAGGACTACTGTATAAACTTATCCCTGGATGTGATTATTCTATAAATTTGATAATATTTCATAGTGTTTGTCCTGCATAATACTTTGTACATAATAACAAAATATCGTAATTGTATTTTGTTATGCAATCTCACGTTAATTCTTGCTTTCTCGCTCCTTTGGTATTCTTTAAATGTGTGTACATGTTTTTTGGATATTTCATCTAGAACTATTATGTATGCGTATCAATGAACGTCGATTCACTTCTACTTCTTTCTCTTTGGACTATGTTGGTGTTCTCTAAATGTCTTAATTATTGACGCTTTATTTATGTTCTTCAGACAATGAATCAACATGTTCACACCTTTTCATAATAAAAAAGGCAAATTTCGCCTTTTCTAACGCTATATCGGTTTTATCTGAAATCACATTATGTTACAGAAAATAACCAATAATGTATTCTCGATTTTTTTTAAAAATAAATATGTACTTATTCCATGGCGCAAACGTTAACACAATGATCATGTGACGGTCCTCTTCACGTAGCGAAAAAAATGAACCGGTTTAACAGTTATCTATTCTAAACAAGCTTACTAAGTTGTATCCCTTGTCTGACACAAGGTCGTACAATTCCAAGGAAAAGCATAGAATATACGTATGTACTCTTATCATTTCATGTATTTCTGGCATTTTCTATTTTTCCGCAAGATCATTGTGCATTGTATTAAATGTATCTATGACATTATAAAAAGGGTTGAATTTTCAAGATTTTCTGCAAATAATCGATTCAGGCTTTATTATGGTTACATTACACTTTTAAGACTATATTGACCAAATGTGTATTGTGTTCGCTATCTGGAATCTTTTGTTTGTTTAATATGTATTATAAGTCATATTGTCATCAATGTAAACAAACATGATTTTGTGTTTACTATCTGGAATATGTTATGTGTTAAGCATTCATGTTTAATAATTAGGTTCATTTTCTGCATTTCAGACCCTATTCGCGGTCTGTAACGTTATGAGTGTAATAAATCATATCGTTACTACTGTAAAGAACCAGTAAAGATCATATTACTTTTTCATGTTAGTGAAAGTGAGTTTATTTGTTTAGGATAGTTGATTTTTTTTATGAATTTAGGAAATAGGAATGCACACGTTAATCACAGTTTTTAACATACAAGTAAATTAATAAGTCTTTATGTCTTAAGACGAATTACTTATTATATGAAACGGAATTCAGTGAGAGCTTGTGGTGTAAGTTACTAAAACTCATTCAATGTTGAGATTCGTCTAAGAAATACACAAGCGTGGTATAAATATTCAATAAAAGCATTCGGTCAAAACCTAGAGTTAATAAAGGTTATTATACACAATGCAACACAGTTTTGTCAATGTCTTTATAAGTGGCCTGGAACTTAAGCATTGGTTTTCAAACGTATTTCTTAACGCATTTGCCTGTTTATTAGTCTGTCCTTCTTTCGAAAAAACAGGATCCTGTTTTTTTTCTCAAAGAGTAATTTTGATAATAGGATTAAACCGTATTGTAAAGAGGACACGTTGCAGTTAATGTATGATCTTTCTTTTTCATCACTACGGGTCAAATTTTAAAGGGCAGATTACTGTTACCAAATTTCTTAAATGATAATTTTTTTAATATGTATTGCTAATTAAACATTAAGAGATTTCGTCAGTTATTGCCGGAGTGGCATAATTAAAAAATAAAATAATGACGAGGGACCGTATACAATCTTGCATATCAATAGAATGATTCTGTGTTTTACTCACCGAATCTTTAAACAAATAGGAACCATGCTGTGTGGGTACCTTTACCTCTGATTCATACTTTGAACATACGTTTTAGATAGCCGCTAGCTCTGAACCTTGTGATTTTACCAAATGATTTCAATCGAGTTTTACTGTCCAATCAAATATTATTGTATGTACAGGCTTGCATGCGGTAATAACATAAACTGTTTTTAAGAATCATACTGTCCAACGCCCCTGCAGTAGACTTTATATGTGCAATTGTTATTAAACTAGCGATAAGATAGTAGCCAAAAATCAACGTTTTCGGTCATTAAACACACAGGACAATGGGCGCAAGGATGACATCGGTTACTAAGAGTTTGTATTTTACTATTTTTTTTCTCTTTTGGTAATTTAAGTCTTCGTAATATTCCAAAGTATTTTTCTCTTGTCATAATTAGCTTTCGTTCTTAAAAATGAAACGGCTTAGATGGTTTAACAATACATACCAAATCGTTTTGCAAATACATGACACAAAGTTAAATATGCATCTTGTTTGTATCGAACTATAATTATGACGAAAGAGATTATTGTATAAGAGCTAATAATTTAGACACGGTTTAATGTTCAGCTGCCGATGGAAATCCGAATGAAGATTTATAGTGACAAACTCAATGCCTTTAAGATTCAAAATAATTAGTCGGTGAATTTTTTTAATATCATTTATGACCTTAAATTAGCTGGTCTTTTTCAAGGTTGTAAGCGTTTGTACTTTTTTGAAAATACGATTTCCATTACATTTTTCTGTTACTTATATATAAACAAAATGGAATAATAACCCATTATTGTTCAGATTTTTTTATTCGCGCGAAGTATTTTTAATAGATTTTACAAACGTTTTTAACTTGCAATAAATATATTTTACATAAATTAAATTCTGAAGATGTGCTTATAATTTCTCTCCCTTATAATACTACCGCAGCATTGGAACGCAATTGCGACAGGTGGGCTAACGAGCGGCGTCTCAGACGATGCGAACAACACTTATTTTTAAACAGTTTAAATCAATCCATCACAAAATTTGATTGCGGATAATGTTTGTGGGCATAGTCCGGTCAAATATGATAACTAGCAAGATCCCATGAAGCACTTCTGAAGTATGGTCTTTGAATACAAAAAACGATAAGCTAAATTAACCTCGTCCGCACTAGAACTAAACAAGTTTCAATCGCATCATCATCAAACTAGGTTACAATAATTGTTTGCAATAAATCTGCTTCAAGTTTGATCACGAGCCAGATCGTCTGAAGCATTTCTAAATTATGGACATTGAATTATCCAAATTTGCCAAATTAACGTTGTCATCTGTTTAACTTATAAAATTTAATCGAATCATCACCAAACTTGGCGTCATTGTTTTCAGGCATGTTATTTCGACTAAGTTTGATAACCAGCCAGATCGCATTAAGTACTTCTGGTACTTGAATTACAAATAATAGCGAACTAAACCTCGTTCACCCTGTAATTCAAATAGTTATAATCGTTTCATCATGAAACTTAATTATAATAATTATAGGTATAAGATCTCAACCAAGTACGATTACTAGCTAGAACGCATGAACCATGTTGAATTATCATCCTTAAATTATCCAAAATTTGCAAAATATACGCACAATGGGTGTATATTGTGGACATTTGGCACACTTGTTTGTATTAATTATTGCATAATGAGCAAACAAAAGGCAAACTTATTAAGAACATTGGTAACAGGGATTTGTATTATTTGATCTGGTGACTTATGTTTTGAACCTACAAGACTCAACTTGAACTAGGAAATTGTCAAGATAAGCATTTTATCAGCTTGCACATATTGGGCAAGATAACCAATACTAGTAACGGACCGGAAACGGCGGCGAAGGGAAGAACACGAGGATCTTCTGCAAGTTCTCGTTTTCAACGAGTGAGAAAGGTCTGCGAAACAGCATTATATTACAGAATAGTTCCCGCCGGAAGTGGTTTCCAAAAGGAAGCGCCTATTCAGAAAAGCCAAGGATGAGAAACATGCGGGGATTAATGCATGGGTGTCCTACGACATTTTTTTATCGACGGCAGACATGTGAGGGACGCGTTTGAGGGACCGGATGGACTTGAGTGTTTCATCTGGAACAGTAGTGGATGGAGTGCGGCAAAACGACAGGTCCTTTATTGTTTTAGCATGTATTTATCAATACGATTTAATCATTTCGATGGAAAATTGGGCTTGTAAAATAACCAAAATTATTGAACTTAATGGATATGATAGTCATATCTTTTATAGAAAATATAGACATCGGCATTCTAGACGTAATAGTGGATGTATAGATATATAAACGCTCAAAAGCATTAGCAATTATAATGATATATGTTTGCTGATGTGTTTAAACGGATTTATTCCTCACCAATTGTGAACTTAATAGATACGTACTTTTTTGCATATCTTGGTAACGTTATAAATCGGCATAATACTTTGGGCACGGTTCCAATAGCGGGCGATTTTTAAGCGAGACTATTACTTGCGATTCATATTAACGCGATATTGGTACTGGGAGTGTTTTTTTTTATCTGATAACGTATTATCAAGATATTTGATGGACAGAAAACGTAACTCTAGAGGAAATAATTTACTTGATTGTTATAACGTTACGGCATTGAGAAAAACAAACGGGCCATTGGGTTCGCACTTCGGTATTTGATAATAAACATGTTATATTACAAACGGTGTAAGCTTAATTGTTAATTTGTCTCTTAGCGTAAATTCTTATGATGCTGTAGACAATGTTGGTGTCGAGGATTTCAATAATTTTAGTAACCATGCCCCCTACGTCCTTAAACATCACATACAACAGACGAATTATTATAGAAGAGCCATATATACAGGAATCCGTAGAACTAGGTAATAAGGAAAAGCAATAGTTCCGCGATGGTTTAATAAATAAAGGACCGGAGATTAATAATTTACTCCTCGCGTATACGCAGTTCAGTTCCACGAATGTTAATGACACTGTAAATAATTTCAAAAATATTTAAACGATGTTGTCTTCGTTTACTAATGGAGGTGAAGAAATATCCCCTTTTGGAAAACAAATTATGTCAGCCAGCTATTAGTGGTTTTACCAATTATCCAGAAATTCAAAAAAAATAATGTATAAAGATGGATTGTTTACAAGATACGTTGAATTTACAATATGTATTTAAATGCACTACGGTTGAAATTGTACCAGTACAACTCAGACGGGAAGAGGTTACGTGTTATACTCAACATGTACCAATCTGTAAGATCATGCACAAAGATTTGTACAACCTTCTCGTATTTCTTAATTATAGGTTCAGATAGGGGAAATAACTTCGCTCTTCTTATTTTCTTTTTGTTCAACGATCTATGTTATTAATGCTGCAATTAATAAACACGATATATGTTTGATATTATTGCATTTCGCCGGAATGATCGCAAAAGGCAAAACCCCGGAAGATTTACATATGTCTTTTAACTGTTAATATGAATATTGTAATACTTATTTCTTAAAAGTTAACATGCAATTCCAAATTGTTGTTTTTCGTTACAAAGGGCGCACAAATAAAATAGATAGTGGTAACGATTAAATTTACCTAGGAGTTATTCTAATGTATACCATAAATTTTAATCTTAATATCAACACTACACGTGGCAAAGGTTTAAAAGCACTACACACATTGTTATCAGACTATGATTGTAAACCAAAGGTAGCTTTGTACCTTTTTGATGTTGTTTTCTTTTCATCCAATATATTAATATAATTCGAAATATGCGGGTCTCAAAATCGATCAAACTAGAATAAATAACATGTCAAATTATGCAAGGTTGAGCTTGGTGTTAGGAAATCAACCTCCAGCGAAGCCGTTTATGCACTAAAAGCAGCACTTTCTTCTGATTCATATTAATACAAAAATCGTATCAAGAAACTTGAGAACAGCGATAACAAAATTACGGATATGTGCACATACTTTAGGTATTCAAAATGGTCGATATGACGAAAACAACTGAGTGGCAGTTGAATTCCACTTCTTGTTTAAGTGCTAAGCATTTTCCCAATTAAGAGTAAGTTACATTACAAGTTATTGCAGAATAAGTTATATGTTTAAAATCAGTTGCTTAATACACATAATAGAATGGAATGTTAGGATTAAGCAAGTGCATAATAGAGGCACTAAACCTTCGCAGGATGTTATAATGAACAAAACATACATATATGTAATTGAATCTATGGCTATGTTTTACAATATACGTTATCATTTCTGCTTGTTGTTAAATGCCATTAACTTTGTTTTTGTCTACATGTAAATATAATTGCATTATTTTGCGAGTGTGACAACATAAAATTATTATATTTATTATGTGAACGGTTCATCAAGTTTTTAAAGTATTTTATGCTATGTAAATGATCAATTACTAACGTTTGTATTAATTTATTGATATGTTAAGGCTAGCAACTGTAATTTGTATGTCTAATAAATTTTGTTCTATTCTGTTCTGATATTCTGAAGATAAAAAGTCTGAGCAAGTTTCATTAAAATTGAGAAAAAACATGTATCATCTAGATTGGTATCAAGGTTTTTCTAATAGTTCATCTGTTTTGATTGATTGATTGATTTATTTCGGTATGGAATACACATACATGGACATTTAAAACAACATGTATAATACAGAATAGTAGAACACATGAGAATAAATAATCTGTTGATCTCGAGTTAAACCCTACTTGAACAAAATTTGGATTCCTTTGAGGGGTACACATGGTTTTGGATTTGAAAATGGTGATCTAGTTGTTAAGCCCACTTTAAAACCCGTTTGAAACCCCCTTAAGATTGCCTAGATATTTTAGTAAACATTCTGATCAAGTTTCACAAAAATAAAGTAAGTAATTTTGTTTCTATAATCAGGTCTTCGACGATTGGACCATGTTACCTAGTTACCTGGTTTTTGACCTCACTTTACCCAGATACGATCGTGGCCTATATATTGTCAATATAAAATAAATTGTTTTCCCAAAGCCAGATTATCAGTTAAAAGTGCATTAAAAGATAACAAGCTTTTTTATGTTTAAACTTAAACATATTGATTGATTTATAAGGAGTGTGAATATTTTATCCTTTATTCTTATGTTTATTTATATGATGTATGAAAACAAAAACAAAACATTAACGTTTTAATAAATAATTTAAGACGGTACTAAATAACCTATTTGCTTCATTTTTCTCATTTACATTCATTTCTTCATTTACATGATTAAATAGTTCATTGTGCATGGTCACGTAATTTGCTCGATAAATTTATGTATTTATGGATATTAAACATTATAAGTAATGTCAATACCATATTATTCATTGATGTATCAAAACAAAACAATATTAACGTTAAAATAAATTATTTAAGACGATATTAAATAACCTATTTGCTTCATTTTTCTTGTACATGATTATATAGTTCATTGTGCATGGTCACCTAATTTGCTCGATAAATTCATGTATTTATGGACATTAAACATTATAAGTACTGTCAATACCATATTATTCATTCAATAAATTAAATTAATGATAACACTGATAAATTGTTTAAGAGGACACCATTGTGGAATAGATCATTTAACACGTTTTGAATCCTATCATGTGCAATCGTTGGCATACTTCGTTTTGGGTAATGCCCTTGGTTCAAACAAAACAAATCAAGGACACACATCTCATGGTACACTTGATCTAAAATGCACTGAATACGATCGATTGTGAATATGATATATGCAATTGTAAGGGTTTTAACTATCATAAGCGTATATATTTATTTAAGAAAAGAGGCTATAAAAGAACGCCCTTATTTCAATAAATACGCCTGTTCTGATTTATGATATAATACTTCATCACATTACCTATAAACTTTCACCGAGCAAAAGGCTATTTATTGGACTTTAAAGTCGTGGAAGGAATTGAATTATTTATATGTATATTTAAGTCCTCAGATGAATAGAGCAAGCACATTAATACTCTTCATATAAACTATACAAATAATGAAGCTATAGAAAAATTATCATGAACTACTTTCTGAAAAACATCAGATGACCTTTAATTTAAGACAAGTGACTTTTTACATATTAAATTGAGGACTATGCACACAACATTACATTGTCATTTAATTAATGTTATGGATTAATATTAAGCAGAGAGAAATACAAGTTTCTGCATTTGGCGCGATAAAATACAAGCATCAGCATAATCCCTTATAATCACTCAAACCATTAACGACCATCATATTGCGTAAGCAGTACGTAAATTGTTTTCAAGCCATTACATGTACATAGCAGAATCATCACCATCATCATAATTATATGTATCATAATTAAAAATGATTATCACATTCAATATTATCAAAATTAGCATCATCGTCATACTGTCTAATCATTATCTTAGTCATCGTCACCTTAAAGGGACTGTCAACCACGAATGACGAAAAAAGAAAAGTTCTAAAATACCGTGTCTTTTTACAATTATTAGTTTATATTGATTAAAATATCACGACTGGTATATTACATTACCTGAAAAAAGTTCATATTTTCAGTATATTTGGTAATAAAATTTCGCGATGTGAAATCGCGAAAATAGGTGACATAACGATATACACACTATAAATTACGCAAGTAGATTGATCATTTTATATATAAAATATATACAATTCACAACGCATGCACAATATGCATTCCTGGGTTAACCACGTGACGCTGAATCATGTATTTTTGTATTTATTTATTTTAACTGGGTATGCATACCCAGTAAAAATAAATAAATACAAAAATAAAGTAAAAATAAAATAAAAACTTTTTCAAGTAATTTTATATACCAGTCGTGATATTTTAATCAATATAAACTAATAATTGTAAAAAAATACGGTATTTAAGAACTTTTCTTTTTCGTCATTCGTGGTTTACAGTCCCTTTAAGCAACGTCATAATACTTATAATTATATCATAATCAGTATAATACCTTAACAAAAATCATCTACATGCACTCAGAATAAACATGATATGATCGTGTATATTTCCCAATACTTCCATGCGGTTGATGTGAATTGATTGGGTGCAATAAAAAATGTTGGATTTTTTTTTGTGATCGCTAAGAAGCATTATTAGCAATAAGATATCGTAGAATGCAACATCACACACTCAACTCGTGCGATACAATCCACTGGAATAAAACAGTCATGTTATTTTTAGAATCATAAGCAGATTGTTGTCACTTCATGGCAACTGCACTGTACTGAACAAAATACAAAGCAATAATAATAATAACAATGATAATACACATACCTGCAACACCAACCAATGTCAACACGATAAGAACGACACTTACGAACATGACATCTGGTAATACGTGCACAAGTCAATAACACAAACTTATAATGCAACGTTCCATTGTTCGATTACCATTTCATAGCATTAGCTTAATCAATGCGCGGCCTATTAATATATACACCTGTTAGAAGTTTATTTAAAGCGCCAATTGATCGCAGAGTGTTACTTTATATGGAAGGGTTTATCCGCCAGTACATGCATATTGCTAAATGGCAATTGCATATTGCTTCATGGCAATTGTTTATTGCTTATTGACAACTACATTTTAATATTTTTAAAACTTGCATTTGAAATCTGTAACAATACAACTGTATTTGTGCTTCTTGCATTTGCTGTATAAACAATGCATTATGCATGCGCCTTAATGCTAATTTTTATAGAAGGGAAAATCCACAAGTCCATTCATGTTGCTAAATGACAATTGAATATTGCTTAATGACAAGTGCATGTTGCTTAATTACAACTCCATGTTGACAAATTACAATTGCATGTTGATATATGACAAATGCTTTTTCTATAATGCTATTCGTTACCAACATAATGTTTGTACATTTCAACTTTACACTAATGATTACACTAGCAATTACACTAGTAATTACACTAGTAATTCAACAAGACGAAAGCAATAAGCACTAAGCATGTTGCAAGTCATGACGCAACATGAAGTTAATCCAATGCGACAT
>VMBQ01005697.1:40718-63870 GCA_007657795.1 Dreissena rostriformis
ATAACGCATTTGTTGCATAGAAAGATGAATAAAAATCAACAAGAAGATAGCCACATAAACAATTTAACAGAAATGATGCATACGTCATGTACTGGCAAGAATATAGGATTAACATACATCGAGTAAACATTATAACGAACTATGCAAGCCATATTGAAGAACTGATGGAAAAAAACTCGTCCCGTGTTTTCTTTCCAATGACTTTTGCAAAATGAAATTTGAAGTACTAATTCTATTGTAACATTTCAACGCGTAAAGTAAAGAGAGATTTACATTACATTTTACTTTTTTACATAAGAAGAAGAACTAATAAATTATAACAAAGGAGTATACATATGTCATTAAGACCCATGGATTCATTATAAAAACTGTCAATCAAACGTTTCATTTCAATTAATATCATAAATAAAAAAATGCAATTATAAATGGCGACATGGAAAATGAATTGCATGATATACAATGTCATAAAGCAAAATGCAATTATAAATAGCAACATGGAAAATGCATTGCATGAAATACAATGCCATAAAGCATAATGCGAGAATTGGCGGATAAACCCTTCCATAACTTTAAAGTTCGCTCGTGATATTCTAGATTTGTTTATGAATAATTATCGGTGTAGTAGCTAAAATGTAGCAATTAAAATACTTATATTATGATATAACTGCAAAAAGAAGCTACTAATGTAGATGTATGTTTATTTAAATATTATTTTAAAACAATATGAACTTGTCAAAAACAAATACAGATTTAAAAAGTATGAAACTTTTAAAACTACTTCTAATATTTGTCACGTTACATATTTGTAGGACAATCACTTGATATGAAAATATTTTTGAATATAACATCACATTTTATTCAAGCTTGTGTTTCGTGTAAAAGGGATGTTTTCTCTTCGTACAACTTCACTTGCTACATTTTGTTTGCTAACCTATACAAGTTTCTTTTTAAATAATTTAGTCGGTATGAGATAACCTGACGTAAGTACATACATTTATGACGTATCAATGTGTTGACTGAAAGTTAAACGATATTTTATATTTGAATTTATAATCATGTGATAAAACGATATTTAAAATTCGTCATTATGCCTCACCATAGTTAATTTAACTCGTCCACCTAGACTAGTTAGACCAAATTCGTATCAAGGTTGCAAAGGTTTGAGGTCAACAAATATGTAAAGACGTTACAATGTAATGCAATGTTGAACGTGCCTCGACAAGGACGTTTAAGTTCAATTTAGATTTGTAAAGTGCATAGTTCAAAGCACAACAATTAAGTCTTTTTTTTAACAAATAACTGAATCGGCATATCTAACGATCTTCGAAAAATCCCCAACATAATTTAAGACATTTTGGCAGGGTTTTTAATGCAGATATAGAGGCCATGTAACAATCGATTAGGTATCTGTTTGCAACTGCATTGTTCTCTCCGTCCGAATTGAGTTGTTATGTCTTCATCCAAAGATATAATATCTACTATTTAAATAAGTAAATCAAGGTTTTTCAACAAGCGTTTTTATCTCGCATTGACCCCGACACCTTATTTTAGACAATTCATAGATCTAGCACAGATTTATATTCGTTTGAATCAACCTTCAAAAAAGTCATGTGAAATTTATTTGTCACAAGCACAGACAACTGACACAGATTTAATATAAAGCTCTTTACTTTTTGGGTCGCTTTTCCTTATTACATTATGCATTGCACCTTAAGAAAAATATGGTTGGATTACTTACAAACTTCCTGAAAGAAGTAAATAATGTATTTAACACGTTATTTGTTATCATGCATCGATAGATTGTGTTGTTAAAAGTTTGGATTGGAAATTGATATAAATTAACATCAGGTGTGTGTGTATCAGAGTGTTAAATGCTTAGTCGTTACGCACACTTTATATCGTCAATCTAGTATAACTTTGCTTACAACTATAATTTTAATGGACCATACAACCAAAGACCGATATTCCAAAATGCAAATACCAATAGTATGGTTTACAATGTGGGTCTTTAGTTTCTTACCTATTATCAGCCCTTTAGAAATATGCATTATATTATAGAATATATATGTGATAATACAAAATGCAACAAATCTTTTTGATGAAATAATGACTCGAATTTACATACAGATTATTCTGTGAAATGGAATTGACACGGACCAGACTCTGCTGCCAAATAAGTGATTTCATATTAACCCATTTATGCCTAGTGGACTCCCCCATCCTTCTAAATTGGATCAATTTATTTCCAAAATTAGGGATGTCTAGTATATTTATTTCTATATTTAGCATATTTCTTACAGAAATTCCTTTAGGCAAATAGCGCAGACCTTGCTGAGACGCCGCATCATGCGGCGTCTCCTCTGGGTCTACGCTGTTTGCCAAGGCCTTTTTTCTAGACGCTAGGCATAAATGGGTTAAGGTGCAACGAATTGTTGTAATTTAAATGCTTCTCCATATCAGCATGAGCTTAATAAATGAGCGCGAACATTTATCATATCAGCTTGACAGTGTTTAAGAAGGCATTTGTATACATTATTTAAGCTTTAGAATTAGTTACAGATTGTTGTTAGAGCAGTTGTATAACCAACCCACTTGACAAAAGCAAGTTTGTTTGTAGGATGTTAAGTTTAACCATGTATATCTAATGGCTACTGATAATTGTTATATGAATATTCTACTTTCTCACCATTTCGTTTTTATTGTTATTTAATGTGTAGGGTTATGTCAATGAAAATGACTTTGTTATATCGCCATTAATATTTAAACAAAGACATGCATATTTGCGTATCATTAACGGGTCAATAGGCTGATCCAGCTTCCACAAGATGAAAAAAGCTGCTTGCATTCAGACGCGTCCTATTCAAACCTAATGCCGAACGTGTTACGGTTCCAATGAATTTTGAATGTTATAGCATTCGTTCTTCCGTGATTTAATGGAACTTATTGCGTAAGAGTTTGTCATGCAATTTTCACTCATTCTTCTTTGGTCGATACCCGCCTGTAGTTTGTTTTCATTTGTTAGAATCGAATATTTCCTTTAAAGGCATTGTCTGTTGTTGTTGTTTTTTTAGTTTAATTTTCGCTGAATTTTATGTATTTAAATATATGATCAATTATGTAGAACAGATCAGGGGTCACAAAAAGTAAGTCATTACGAATGCTCATTTATTTTTCATACACCTGCACATACAATGTTTTCGAGCTCGGAATATAAGCTCATCATCACAATTAATTACCTAAAAAACTGTCAAGTCACATTTACTATCATAAAAGACTTGTATATTTGTATCTGCAGTCATGCGATACGCTAACTAAGCTTGCTTGTAAGAAAGTCGCTAAAGAAGCGAATACAACATATGTAACATAATACTAATAGGACCCACACGTATTAACGCATTAAATGCAAACATACAAGTTTTAGTACGATACACATACGATCATGGATCCATACTCTGATTCAAAGAAAAACTAACAGAAACATACATATATTAAAAATGGCGATCAATCAGGTCTTACCTGTGTTTTGTGCTTAAAAAATTGAAACTTACAGGAGTATTTGTATTTGGATTAGGACATTTTATTAAAAAGTGCACAAACATAATTATAAATGAGTGATATAGAGGATCGGACTTTATCGCAAATATTAAATACATCAGAAAATATGGAAAATGATGATATGTTTGGACAGGTAGGAGAAGAACAATGGCGGACAGTAGGAGGTGGAGGCCCAATTTTAAATGAGACTTTTAAACGAAAACGGATGGGTACAGCAATTGAATTTGAATGCTATCAGGCCCTGGATGCGAACGAGGAATTGAATATACTTTTCAATAAGATCAATGCTGTTGAACAGATACAGGTGAAAGTGAGTGAAGTTGAGTCAGTGATCAAAAACGTGAGTACCCGTATTGATGAACAAGATGACAAAATAAATGCATTGAAATATAAAATAATTGACCTAGAAACACGCAATAGGAACAGAAACCTTTTGATTTACGGTTATAGAGAAATGATGTATATAATGATTTGAACGATTTCACATACGATTGTCTACAACTTGACCCAGATAGTTTCTCTATTGAGAACGCAGAACGCCTGGGGCGTGTAAACAATAAACGAGGTAAAAGTAGCGAACAGAAGCGTACAATACTAGTGACCTTTCGATATGCATATGAAGTTGACACTATGATGAAAAATACAAAGCATTCAGCTGGTACATCTTCGCAATTGACCGAGATTGTCCTCCAGAAATTTGACAAGAAAGAGAATCTGGCCTTTATATAAACAACATCGTCAAAATCGTAGAAATAAGGTGCAATTGAAATACCTGCTGCATTAACTGTTAACGAGAGCGTGGTATTTGACGAATTCCCAGGCTATGGTCGATCATTGAAGCCCTTGATTAATACGCCCAAACATGTTACCAGTAACCCTAAGCCAAGCGCAGCTCAGTCGGCTGTACCGACCGCGGCCCCTATATTGGTGCCATACCAACAGTCAAAATGGATGCCATCTGGCAATGTTAGGCCACAGCCACACATGAAAGGAATCACTAATAATGTACCATTATCTGGTACACTTAGACAGATCAGAAACATTTTTTTGGGACAGGTTGAAACCGAAACCGAAAGTGAAAGTAACTTACCTTTTTGAAGCAGTGTGCGCGGTGCAGACAATATAATATCCAGTGTGACTATTGAACGTACTCAAAGTTCAAAATCACAGTCCATGTTAAATCCACCTAACATAAATCTTACATTGAACACTCAGAACAATACACATTCCGGCCTTTCAGGTACTGTCAATATTGACAAGCAGGCTACCCGTGGTAAGGCGAAATCACGTGGAGTAGCAGGTCAAACTCGAGGTCGGTCGGTAAGAGCGCGTGCGCCAAAAAAAGATCAAACCGCGAAGAAGACGCTGGCCAATCAGAGCACAGCGCCCACGCATAGTGAACCGCCCACATTCAATCAGCAAGCAGACGACATTACAAGGGGTACCCAATTAAGGGTATCACGTTTACAGATTTTTCTAAACGTTTAAACGAAATGAAATAAACGAAACGTTACCGTTTAAACGGTATCCTTATGTCCGTTTTAAAAGCATCAGTACCGTCGCATTTCCAAACTGTAAGTAGTAATTATTTTCGGAAGTTTTATTCAGTGCATATCCCATTCGCGCAATGACGTCATATTCAAACCATAAAATATTATAAACAAGACCTTCCGTATCACCACATGTGTTCGTCATTCTATAATTTTTTTTTTCAAGAACGTCGAAAATAATGTAAAATTGACAAAAAATACTGTATCTGAAAACGACACTCCGAACAAAATGTACGAATTGTGCACATGAAATACATTGTGCATATCGTTTGACTGCAAAAAAGAAGAAACCAGATAACTAGCACAAAGGTATTCTATATATATTATTTGTTTAAAATATTGCTTTTCAACATGCTACCGCAGAGCTTTACTTTGCTAACCAATCACTTTAAATATTTCAAGATGGCGGCATTTTCACTGTTTCGTTGCCAAGTTGTAAGAGTTTCAGAAAGTAGCGAAGATTTTCCGTTTGTTTTCGTTCATGTCCGTGCCATCCACTAACCAATCAGAAATAAATTACTGTCGAATTCGGTAGTGACCGGATATACCGCAAGTACCCGGATTTTGCAGTTCGTCATCGATATACTTCGTACGGCTAGTCGGCTACGTTATTTGCACCCCAATATTTATTGTATTGATATTGACTGTCCTTTAAACGTTTACTGTTGTTGTAAACGTTTTTGAGCAAAACACGAAACGCGACCGTTTAAACGTTTAAACGTGATACCCTTATACCCAATAGGGTTTTCAAAGCACAAACTATGTAAATAACATTGACGATAAAGTGTGTATTAAATTTGCATTATTGAACATACAGGGGCTGAAAGTAAGCGTGTAAATAAACTTGATTGTCCAGAAATTATTCAATTATTTGAAAATAACGATATTGTATGTTTTATGGAAACCTGGGGTAGTGATGTTGTAATTTTTGATAAAAATGGTTTTGAGCATTTTGTTTTAAATATATTGGAAAAAGTGTATGGTACCACCAGAAATTCTTGAGGCATAGTACTATATATTAAAAACAAATTTGTTAATGACAATTCCTGTATATTAAAGCATGAAGATTCTCACATTTGGGTACGAATAGACAGAACTCATTTTAACCTTACCACAGATTTGTTCATTTGTCTGTGTTATATTATACCGTCATCCTCTAGCAGGAATGTACTAGTAGATTCAAATGTTCTTGATGTATTATTAGACACTATTATATATATGCAGAATACTTATGGAGAAGATAAGTGCTCATTTATGCTCCTTGAAGATTTAAACTCAAGAGTAGGTAATCTACCTGATTTTGTAGTAGAGGATACGCACACCTTAAACAATAAGAACTTATTACCTGAAGATTATAATGTTGACACGATTTTACCAAAAAAAAAATCAAGATATTCGTACTTATGCAAATGGTTATTTATTACTTGATTTTCTAAAGCAAACAGGTCTACGTATTGCAAATGGTAGAGTCTGTAATAGTACAGGTGCGTATACATATTAGGGCAGTGCAGGTTCAAGTATAGTTGATTATTGTATAGTCAGTGAAGAAATGTTACCACTTTTTGTAAACTTTTATATACATGGGCCTTATATTGTTTCTGACCGTTGTATCATAAAGTTTGCATTCAGGGGCAGACACATCCTGATGATATTAATTATAATGTTACAACTGAAAATACAAATAGTCATACACATTTTTATTATAGATGGAATGCAGATAACAAAGATGTTTTTCAGGAATCAATATCCAGTGATAGTTTCAAATGTAAACTTCAGGTTTTGAA
The DNA here is from genome assembly GCA_007657795.1 of Dreissena rostriformis. Lineage (NCBI taxonomy): Eukaryota > Metazoa > Mollusca > Bivalvia > Myida > Dreissenidae > Dreissena > Dreissena rostriformis. The sequence goes on from VMBQ01005697.1 coordinate 47,608, forward strand.
TAGTAATATTGATTGTATTAGCTCAAGTGAAGATATTGATAATTGTATTGATAGTTGTGTATCTTGCATAGATAATGTATGTAAAAAACTATTTGGTAAAACTTCTACATCGCAAAGTCATTATGAAAATATTAGGGAAAGTGGTGCTTCTACAACAGCCTCATATGTATGTAACGATGTTTGTGAGGCCAACAGAGTCGATTTTTATAGAAAACTAAACCATTATAGAAAAAAACATAGCGATGTTAATATAATTGAAATGGTCAAGGCCAGAAGTGTATACAAAAAGAGTGTTCGATCATTTAACTATGAACAAGATAAAATTAAAACACAAAAAATACTGTCTGCACGTTTCAATAATGCCAAAGACTATTGGAGAATATTTAAAGAATGTAATGCACCTAAGGGTCCGAAAGGTATATCTTTAGACACTTTTTCTGAATATTTTAGAGCTATAAACAACCCTGATAGTATATTGTTTAAATCAGACCAAGATGTAATTGATTTCACTAATAGAATTGCCGAAGATGAATTACAAATAATGTTTTATGACTTGGATATGCCATTTACAAATGCAGATGTATTGAAAAGCATTTCAGAACTAAAGTTGGGCGAAGTGCAGGGCCCGATTGTATTTTAAATGAATTTTTAGTGTATGGTAAAAATGTATTAGTTGATAGCATTATGAAACTGTTCAATACGATTTTAGAATGTAATTATTTCCCTTCATGTTGGCGTGAAGGCTACATTGTACCTATCCATAAGAAAGGCAGTGTGTCAAATGTTACTAATGTTTTAGGAATAACATTACTAAGTGTTGTTGGAAAATTGTTTACAAGACTTATAAACACTAGATTTACACAATGGACAGAGGAAAACTATAAATATGTAGAAGCCCAAGCTGGTTTTAGGGCTAAAATGGGAACTAGGGACAATATCTTTGTATTACATGGTTTAATTACCCATGTAATTAATCAAAACAAACAGTTATTTTGTGTATTTGTTGACTTTTCTAAAGCGTTCGATTATTTGGTTAGACCAAACATTTGGTACAAATTATGCAAAATGGGTATTAGAGGTAAGCTTTTTAATGTTATAAAACCTATGTATACGCAAGTACGCTTATGTGTTAAACTAAATTGTGAAACTGGAAAGATTTTTGAAAGCCTTTTAGGAGAACGTCAATGCGAGTGTTTAAGTCCTTTTATTTTTGCTTTGCATTTAAATGACCTAGAAGATGAATTTTTCTTAAAAGGTGCCGAAGGTGTTGATATTGGTACTCTTAGATGTTTCTGTAAATGTATGCAGATGACATTGTGATTTTCGCAAATTCAGCGGAAGAACTGCAAACAAATATATATATTTTATCGACATATTGTAACAGATGGGAATTTACTGTTAATAGAGATAAAACCAAAGTACTTATATTTAGAAAAGGTGGTTGACTTTAAAATAATCTAAACTTTTATTATGATGGAAAACATATAGAAATAGTGAATAAGTATTCTTATCTCGGTATAATATTTACATCGAGAGGTTCATTCACGGAATCACATGAGACATTGTCCGGCCAGGCTCTTAAAGCGATATTTAAACTCAGAAGATATTTGTATAGTTTCGTTAATATTACTGTTGAACATATGTTAGATCTCTTTGAAAAGATAGTTTAACCAAAACTGTTTTATAGTGCTGAGGTTTGGGGGTTTGCTCGAGCAACTCCGATTGAAAGAGTGCATAAAACGTTTTGCAAGTCTTGGTACTGGCCTGTCTGACGACGAATTATTCTACTTTAGTTCAAGCAGTTCTCCTGAAAAGTTAAGTTGTTTTAAACTCCCAGAATGCCACAAAAGACGCTGTTTGGCTTACACACAGATCAATTCATCATGCGAATTGACTCCGTCGCTTCAGATAATTACAAATAACAGAGAGCTTCAATACAAGCTTAGTGCACGTATGTATTGTTCATTCACCCTTTAAAACATGTTATCTTATACCGTACAGTCCAAATACAATTCAATTGTGTTTTGTTGTGTTATGTAACATACCACTTTTTGGAATGCAACAGTCACAATTTAGTTAAAACATGTACAGTTAAATGATTATCCATTGTATAGAATAGTGTTATTGTTTAATTTTTGGTAAATAGTTTCCAACTTTTTAATCGATTAAGTAATAAGATATTTGTCATGGCACGCATTAAATGCATAATACAAATAAAAAAAATGCATTTTTTTAAAGTGCCTAAATGTTAAGAAGACTTGAAAAAGCTTTACTATTTTAGGTACACTATTTTGATATTCTTAAACATTTTTTTGTGTGCTCTTATAATTTTTTACACATAAAAGTCTAAAACACATTCAATATAAAACTATTTACAGACTGGCCCGGTACACTCTTCTACACGACCAAAGACGGCAAGCGAACGTACAATCTCCTGAAAGTTGACTGCTCTGTACCGGCTTCCTTCCTGGAGTACCCCGGAGTGGAGATGACGCACACATGCGTCTCAGGGGCCTGGCGACTTCCGGTGTCTACCTTGCTCGCCCTTATGGGCGTTGCTATTTTCAAGACTTTGATATGATTAACAAATGTGATTCAGCAAGAAGACATATTTTACGAGCACTTTCTTTTGAACGATTTTACATGAGTGTTATTGTATAAAGAAATATCTTGATTTTTTTTTATATTACTTCTTAGTTTCGAATCATGGTACTTGAGTTTTCTTGTAGACTCTTGTTTTTCCTTTTCATTCTATAACCACATGTAATTACAAAACTGCAATTTAAACCATTATCATAAACTCATTATCGACAAAGTTACATATTCAAAGGAACCATTCAACATTGCTTTCTTTTGGTATCAGTCTGTTCTATACTATTAAGACACGTACGTCTGCAAGTTTTCACGCGAGCATATACGCCATTTCTAATTTAGCTTCTAAACAAAACAAATGTTGATGAATAAAAAGATATATCATAATAATTCAGACGACTTGATACATAAAGTGTGATACAATTCTTAACATGTTATACTGTTGAGAAACGTTTGTCGAGAAAGTTGAAATCCGTGTAATGTTTCTCATCAGTATAACATGTTATTTCCGAATAACGAATAAGAGCAAACACCGAATAAAGTATATTAATGGTAAAAACCCATGTTGAAGCAGTTAAAAGTAAATACTTTAAAAGCCTGTATTGTAATTATTAAAAGTTTATTAGTTGAATAAATATAAGCGAGTAAATATGATTTTATTATCAACAACTTATTTTCTAAATTTGCTTTAAGGTAGTGGGAGTGTAATGCACATGTATTAGGATCTATCTCATCTTGGTATTTTCTGATTGTGTTGCCAATAAGAGTATCTTTTGTGCAATATAAAAAAAATCTAACCACAGATTAAGAAATAATTCACATTTTAGTAAACCTACCCCCCTTTACGGATTTCTACAAAATGAAGTTATGGGGTGTGAAAACAAAAATAAGATCAAAATCATTAAAAGTCAATTTATTGTACCAGGAAAACCTTTTCTGTATACCATAATAATATGTCTACACAAAAAATAAAAAATAAATCAACATATGTGTTGTTATTTGTTATATACATCAAAGAATTTTATAATGTGAAGAATCTTTTTCAATAAATTTTACCTAATACATGGAAATGACCAACTTTTAAATCTAAAAAAAAGACAACAAATTATCATTGCCCACTAATATACTTGACTTAAAAAGTATCAGTAAACATAAGTTGTCAAAAATATATTGTGTATGGCAATGTTGACCACAGCTAACTAAAAATAATTCAGATATACAATGGTGACCCCCCCCCTTTTTTTCATAANCAATGCTCCCACATTGACATCAGAGAGATGTCCAACACCTAAATAGAAAAGAATAAAAACTGCAAGTCAATGTGTCAATAAGTCACAGAAATCAGTGATACATCATACCGTTCTATTCTAAAACGTCGAAATTCATAACTTCGACAATAGCAACAAATGATAAGAATATTATTTGTTTATGTATAGCAAATTTGAATAAAACATACCGTAATATTAAATGTATCTGCATTAAACAGCATACATGCAACAGCAGTTGTTCAACGTTGTTAATCGGTATTACATTCATTTTCGTGTTTGCAAACCGCGTTCTCTCTTTTCGCACTTTCATTGTGCAGAGTGTCAACAGCCGTGACGTGAACGAAAATATTTTTTTCAAACGAAAAATAATATAATATTTATTTTTAAGTTAACTAATCTTAAAAAGATGAACACATTTAGTTCTAAAATAAAAACACACACATTTCTTTCGTATTTATAGTTCTTAAATAAAAACACACTCATTTATTTCGTGTTTTAAGTATTATTATCGGACTTTGACGTAGATAACCAATCGTTGCCGAACGCTTTCCGAATACGGCGATATCGACCGACTATTCCCGATCTCATTACGCTCCTACTACCTTAATTACAAAAATGATTAGGAAGGACTTTCTGCAACCACTGGTAGATGAACGCTTGAGTACCTTTTACATGAAAACAGCTCTTTTGTGATTACGATTGATCGATATCCAAAAGAATATGGAGAGATGACAATCTCGTTCAGTGTGTAATTTAATGTCTTCACACACTCAAGCGTTTCTTGCAGTGTGGCTACTGTCCATATTATACCAACTCCTCTGTCAAATTGTTTGAAGGAAAGCTTACAAAGAATGAAATTCAGATTGTGAGGGAAAGTGGTACAATGTTGATCAATTCAAACTTACGTTGTCTTCGAAATGTATACATGGATGATGTACGTTGGAGACTATATGCAAGTGCCGTATGTTTAACAAATGACAATATACTATCTCGCACAGAAATTCGTCATACAATAATCATACAGATGATTAAATATTTTCTTCATAATTATGCAATGCTACTCTTGTTCCATTACGGCGATTTAAAAATAAGGGCTTTAGCAATTAAGTCAGCAATGGCAACTGAACACGAATACAAGAATGAGCTTGAATTTATTTTTCGAAGTATGTGCAGCATTGTAGCATCACAGGAAGCATCTGATTGTATAGCAAATGGCAGGGAGGTGACTTGTGATATTATCAGCATGTACGAAATATCTCTTACATCAAAAAACATCTGCAATCATTTAAGATATGCGTCAATGCTAGTAAGCACACGTAAGTTTGAACGTGCTTGTGCATTACTTGAAGCAATCAAGAATATGATAAAATCAGGAATGATTCAAACCACATACCTATCAAAACAAAGAATCCATGTCGACATTCAGTCAGATGAAATATCAAATAAATGCAAACCGACAGATATATTCATGAAATATGCAGCGAAGATATGTTTTCCTATCATGTTTTTTAGAAATGAAATATATTGTGTTCCAGGCCATCTGATATACGAACAGTACAGGGCCATCAAAGAAACTGAAATAGAAAGTACAGAGTATAACTATTTTGGCCGTATCATTAAACAGGCGATTGAATTCGATGTGAATCCATTAATGTACTATTTACAATACCTTTCATCAACGAATGAGGACAGAAAGCGACTTTCATTAGCAAAGCTTTCAGATTACTGCAAGAGCGAACTACAAAATAGAACGAACGATCACTTGGCAACATCACTTAACATGTTAGGTCATGTTGTTGAATTAGAACACGGTTTACCAGATGCATGGGGATTAAACAGAATATCCATTGCCATACAGCCAAGCAACAATGCAGCTTATTGGCATCTTTTCCGATTGTTTGGACACTTGCGTATGGTAAATTGTGTTAATCATTTTAATTACAGACCGCTACAATTGCCAATACGTGTTGTTCAATAAGTATTCTACGTTTGATTTGATGCTCATTTAAGAAGTTTCAAACCAATATTGTAGAATTAAAAATTGTTTCTGTGTTTAACTTAACCGTATGCGAAAGAGACATTACGACAGATGCATTTGAATTCATTTAACATTTACAATTGAGCAGTAACATTGTTTAAAAACATTGCGTAGTTGTTCATTAAGTACTTAGATCAAGATTAATATGTTTTCTTGTGTTTGCAGTAAAATAAAGGTGAAAGTTGAAAATAACTTAATATGATATCGAGAGATATGCTTTTTGCCATATCATCAGAACCGAACAACTTGCCATTTTATGTAGCAATCAACACTATCTGCTTTATACAATTCACAATTCGTAGACTTAGTCATACATTCAATTGCGTATGAACATTAAACCAACTTCATGTAATACATCTAAGACGTCGGAGGGTGTCTTGCTGCACCATACTAGTTTGATTTTAGCAAAAGCAACCAAAAGAGATTGATGATGAAAATGTATTAGTTGTTTGACATTGATTTTTTTTATTTGTTCAGCTGGTCATAAAGCGTTATTCGACAACTATGCTGTTACATATAAGGAGAAGGCCCGTTACATAATCTGAAGATCATTTTGAAAAATGATTCACCAGTGCAACTGTGAAGTAATTAGTTGGATTTTCTACAATATTGTAGGAATTTTAATGAAAACTACTTTCGTGAAAACAGAACAGCTAATAAAATCAGGGATGGCAACGCATATTCTTCGTCCTCCGTCAGTAAACGTTGCGACATCCTTCTCATATATTTACGATCTGAAACGATATTAAATTAATACTGTAGGACACGTCGTTAAACGTATCATTAAACATGCACATGTAAGGCATGCACATAGTGCTTAATTAGTAATACACATCAGACGATAAGCTTAAACTCAAACTCACTCAAATGCACAATTTAACTACACCAGTCAAAAGCACAAGCGATGAACGCCACGGCCCGAAAAACCCGCCCGCCCCCACCGATGTTCAAAGCGCACACAGGGCAATGCCCATCATCCACCCCAATCCGCGACAATTGCACAATGTGAAGCATTAGTTTTGTTAAAAGCAACTGCGATATCTGCAATATTTATCCATTACCACCAATCAAGAGAAGTGCACAGGACTTCACGTACACCCCAAACAATAATCGGTAGTAATGAACGATTCAGGTTTTAACGCGAGCGGGATACGCAACCAAACTGACATGTTTCGTTTTTCTTTCTTGTTTCTTTTACTGGCAGGGGGACGTATGAGAACCATTGGCTCAAGACCGGTGTCCAGGTGCCTTCATTACCTCCTGAAACCTCTAACCTTAAAGAAGTCTACAAATAATCAGCTATTACTATATCGTAAACATGATGTATTCGTTGGAAAACCATGAAACTACAACACATCGTCATGGTCACATTTATTTCGCAAACTAACACCACAATAAACAAACACCAAAAAGCGTCCCACACGCACCCGGACATCAACGGAAACAAGTAAATCACCCAAACCACGAAGCTCTCATAAAACTCACGGAAACACAAAATAAAACGATATTCATTACGTCTACGCTCTACCCTACTTGCCTGTCGAATGACCCAACCTACAAATCTGTGCACGAGGAAATCTTGATTTCCGCACCATTGGACATGTATCACCTTCAAAAACCTGTATAACCAGTTTATGCAATGACACAACGATTATAACTACATGTAAGCATTGGATATATAGCATTATTGAATATACAGCTTAACTTAACTGTACATGTCAAGTATCAATTACGTACGCTGTATAACTTCGTAGCCTCGTGGGTGTAGGCGGATAAGAATGTTACACGAAAATAAACTTGATATTGTTACACTTTTGATATGCATGTACACCTGTTGAAGGATGTATTTTTTCTCGCATGCATGCAAGCGTAAATAAATTAACCGCACATACGCTTGTGCGCGCAATGTGACAGATCATGTATTTTCTTTTCATATAGAAACGCGTAAAAGCGTTAAATTAATCAACATATTACACTAGCCAGTGTGAAACGCGGAACACGCCGAAGTAAAATAAAGTCCTATTTAGTAATAGTGGATTCAGTTTATCGGATAGCAGACAACGTGAGCTCGAAAAATGGTCCGCACCATCAAACATCCCGTAAGTACACGACTAAGTTCTTTTTTTAATATTTGCTAAAGTATTTTATAAGATATGTTAAATACTATGTGTTAGTATTAAAGCTCTGGGTGTAATTTCAACTTATATAACATTAATATACCAGATATATCAGTATACATCAACAGAAAACTGTCTTTCTTTTTGAAACATGCTAGCGGTTTAAAATTGTATTTGTTTACAGTGCGAGTGTTATGTTACACTGATTCAGCCATTACATTGGTATTTTTGGGACAACCTGTGTTAAGTGACAGGGGTTGTCTCAAGCCATCTCCGAATAGGTAATAGTGCAGTAAATCTTACACTGTGATAACAGATTTATATTGAAATATATTATATCTCATCGGCATCAACATTATATTGCTAAAGTAAATTAAATGTGGTGGGAAATTAATATATTATCATTGATTTAATTGACATTTAGTGTGCAGAGACTCCCATAGGATTAAAAGTAGTAAATTTAAACCTTGTTCACTGTACATGGATATTGAGATTAAATGTACAGTATAAGAATCACAAATTCTGTAGGACTTATTGGAGTTAATGTCCTTCATTTTTTTTAATTGTCCGTTTCTTGTATGGAGCTTTACTATGTGAATATTGAAGGTTGAATAACTATATTGCCTTGTACAAGGACCATAAAGGTTATTTCCCTTAGTTTATCTTTCGTGAACAAAGCAGTAATTCAAAAGAATTGACTATTTATTCTATTTTGGACATTACTCTTTAAGTATTTAAGGGAATCTTGAATTTCATATTATGATAAGGGCCATTGAGAAACGGTGCAAATACAAATCTTGACTCTTAAGTATTTCAGAGTTCTTGTTTTTTGTGTGTGTTAACTTTATGTTTTTCAGTAAATTAATAAAACCTGCAAGTTTTCATATATTTTCAATGTCAAGTTCGACCTTGTTGGTCAAAACAATACTTTGGGGTCATTCGGCTCTTATTGATTTCTAATGGTCTACTTTATTTCGATTTTCAGGCAGTTCCGTTCGTGCACCACATGGACACTGAGTCGATCCAGGAAATCACAATCAAGGGGAAAGCACCACACGATGCATCCAGGTAGGGCATGTATATACTGTATTCAAATAATACACGTATTCATGTTCGGAAACGATACAAGTCGGATGTTTACCTCAATTCATCTTTAAAACGTCAAAACACAACGTTTGATCGCCACATTTATTTGTAGTTAAATATTGTTAAAGGACGCTAATAATATAAGGATTTGATATATGAGCTATATAACTATTGTGTATGAAGCAAAGTCATAACCATTTTTACAATTTAAGAACACTCAATATACCAGTCGGCTTTCACGGGTTACTATAGTTACTTGTATTTAACTTCCACTATCGGCAGATTCTCGGTGTACCTCCAACATGGACCGGAAGAAGAACCGCACGAGATTGCGTTCGTGTTTGATGCGCGGTTTAACTTCGGCTCTGATCACAACAAAATCGTGACCAACTGCAAGAAGGGAGGCGGCTGGGGTACGGAGGAACACAGACATCTTCCATTCCCATTTCATCCAGACCAGGATTTCAAAATCAAAATCACGGTGGATGATGACTCCTTTAAAGTAATTCAACCTCGGTTTATAATGTTATCTTGAAGCGCCAAACTCTATATGTATTTAAAAAGAAAGGAATTAAAAAAAAAAAACGAAAGCTAAAGCTTCAAAACGTTTTTTCGAATGATTAATATTATGTCGTTTAAGGTAAACTGTACATATGTACTGTCGATTTTTCAAAACTCTCCATCTTATACGTCATATAATTAGGCTATAAAGTTTCATGTTTTTGTAGACAGGTTTTCTGTTTCTATTGAAAACGCACACAGACATTATGGTCGTTATTAGCATTAACGTCAGCAAAATGAATACCATTCGTTATTAACTTCAACACAAACCCGAAACAATTATCGTGCGTCGCGTAATTTAACAACAAACGTAAACCACTATTTAGATTAAAAAGTAAGTAACTTTAAATGCTTTCCGTCACAGATGAAGGTCAACGGTGAAAAGTTCCTGGAATATGAGCAGAAGCTGTCCATGAAATCAATCAACTGCATCAGGATACAGAATAACCTCATTATTGACGAAGTCAAGCTTGGGTAGACTGTGCCTACGTTATTCAATATGGCGGCCTTATTGGTAACATAAGAAGGTCTTCGCAGGTGCCTTTTCGCACAGACCAGTAGACGCTTGGATAAGATATGCACGAAGAAACACAGAAGGGTTGTCATAAAATGAAGCTTATTTCATTATAATATGAATGTACTTATCTTTTAAATTACATTTATAGAAAACGGCTTATATATCTAACGCATTTTGTTTTACATGCATAACAAACTTTTACTGTATTCATAATTTAACATAAATTGTTATACTTGTGTTTGTTGTAACTGCAATCAGATTAAAGTGCTGGTTGAATTGTTTATATAAATCTAGATGTGTTTACAGTTTTGGCCACAAAATATTACAACTTAACGTTAACATATTTTAAACTTTATGTTGTGGATTTTAATAAAAAGTTCGACACACTAGAACAGTTCTAACAGTAAGAATCACATGTTAGAACTAATGTATAAAATAACTTAACGTAATAATATACATATCAGTTGTCATGTGTTTTAAGTTTGTATTAGCACATCGGAAAAACGACTTTGATCATTTACTTACATGTGAACAAAATATAGTCAAAATGCGCCAATACAATACATATAAATGCATGTTAATAGATATGAATTACAGTGGTTTTTGTTTATAAAAATATTCCAACTCTTATGGGTTGCCCTTGCTTCCTGGGCTTCTGTTTGTTCTGTTGAAGATGATATTTGATATATATGCAACCATGTATTGTATTGCACTGCCTTTTTCATTTATTCATATATAATTTGTGCATAATTCTTGTCTTTGATAAAACAAAAGAAAGCGAAAGGTCATGAATAAAATTAAACAGTTTCCTCAGTAACGTATGCACTTATATCTGAGAGTGTAAAACGGTACACGTACATCTGAGAGTGTAAAGCGGTACACGTAGATCTGATATTGTTTAATGTTACACATATATCCGAGAGTGTCACATGTAGCACGTATTAATGAGACTATAAACTGTTACGCGTATTTCTGCGTGTGTAAAATATTACACCAGCATCTGTTAGCGTAACATATTAAATATTTACAATTATCTGAGAGTGTAAAACTGTACACTTATATTTGAGAGTGTGAAGTGTTATACGTATACCTGTACAAAATTACACGTATATGTTAGTGTGTAAGTTGTTACATTTATAACTGAGAGAGTAGCATATATTTATCTCAGAGTGTAAAACGTGTGATACGTTACACGTATATCTAAGAGTGAACAATTGTGTTCTTCGTATCTGTTTTCAACACTAAGCCAATAAAGTTATTCTAATTATTTCAAACTTTTGTAAAAACGATTATTAATTAACTTTATAATATAAGACGAGAATGTGTTCAATTTGTTCGCTCCATACAAGTTGAGCCTCGCCAATAAAGCTCGAAATTCGCCTAATACGAGAAAAAGGCGGCCAAAATGGAAAAACACGGCCAATACGGGGAAAACACGGTCAATACGAAATTCAGCCAATCAGAAACCAGAAAAAATTGGCCTTATTTGAGATTCTAAAATTTCGACAATTTTTGACGCCATTTTGAAGTTGTATGCTTAGTTTTGGTGCAAAAGTTTAAATATTTAAAAATATAATATTGTAGTTTACCGAAAGGCTCGCGACAACAGTTAGTTGTTTCATACCTTTATTGGCTACGGCAATTTTCACAGTTATCAATTATTATGTGCTGAATATCATTTCCGGCTTCAGCAGACGACACAAAACAGCGACAATGGACGGTGAGGACATGTTGCGCCTTTTGGCCGATGACATCTTGACTCTCGAATCTTTAGCTGAAAAAGACGTGAACGAGATAGAACAAAAGCTTCAATTTCATGAAGTTGAACTTGCTGTACCGATAGAATGAGAAGATTTCCAGGCTCCGCCAGCGTGGGTACCAGACAGTGTCAATGAAATTGTGGACGAAAATTCTGACACCGGGCCAAGTACCAGTTTCGAACGTTTTAAGGCGGTGGAATTAAACGATACAGTAAAATTGTTGATGACAATAAAGCGCAGAACACAAAATACAAGACCAAAAGTGATATGAACATATTTAGTGACTGGGCTAATTGTGTTGGGGAAACAAGACCAGTTGAGACGACCCCCCAGAGAAGTTAGATACCTTACTGGCTAAATTCTATATCGGTAATTTTTTTATTTTAATTAAAACGTAGCTTTGCCTGACGGATCGTTATCCTTTATTTGTATGTTAGTTATTTTTATTGAACCATTTAATTATTATTGAATACAATAGTAAATTGCAAGGCTTTGACGATAACGTTATTTATCAAGCTTAATAAATTCAACGTTTAAAGACACAAGACACAATTTTAGAAATGTAAAAAAAAACATGCTACAGTAACTTTTTCTTCTGAAAAAAAATATAATATAAAATTAATTTTCCCCTTTTAAATGGGGTAAATTCTGGTCTCTTAAAATGATGTCGAGGTCAAAGTGTTATTACACCTAGTAGTCGCAATGGTGACAAGTGTTATGAAAACTTAACTAATGATTCTGACGCTCGTGCCTTTATTTCACTCCGACGATGTCAAACATATGAAAAGATTTTTTAATGAAATTATCATAGATATTTCTTTCTGTAGTTTTTTTTCTGTTCCTCGAGATATTTTTCCTTGGCAAAAAGTTGGCGCTCTTCTACCTTGTCTCACATTACAAATTGTGACAATAGATATTCTAATTAAGTAGATGTTTCANAAAAAAAAGAAAAATAATAAAATAAATAAGGCCGCTTCTTCGACAGACATGTTCTTGCCGCCGACCAAATTTTTTGTACAAAATGAATATACTTGTCCAAACGACAGAGCAGAACGTTCATGTCTCAAACGACTGTATAGAAGTGGCATTCAATTTAATAAGTATGACCAAACATAGCGTTAATTGGTCGAAAAAATGAGTTTAAGTTTGCCCCATATTCAAAGACTATGCAAGTTACTCATGCTTGATGAAGTGCGAGGCTCGCAATCAATTGCAATTATAAACACACTTTCAATCTTATCATGCACACGTTTATTACCTAGTTTTTTCGTACTTGAAAACACTACATCTTAGTTCTTAGTATACAAGTAATGAAAATGTATAAGAAGTTTATCATTTTGACTTGTTAATAGCACTACACAAGACGAAACAAATATATTAATGTATTACTAAGGCAAAAAAAAATGTCTGGTTCCGGTGACCCGACCGACCCTAATTTTTACCGCCGACCCTAAACTTTTTTTCCCGCTCCGAGTACGAAAACATTTAGAACGAAAATAATCTTAAGGTGCGAAACTCATCAAGTTTGAAATTAACTGAGTACGAATTACGTCGATACGGTTAAACAGTTTAACTGGCAGTGTATTTTGGCAGTTACTGCAGCTAGCCATTCTTAAGATCACAGCAATATCGACTTCGCCGATAATATTGAAAGCCGATTTACGATCCTTTGTCGCTTTCCCAAACTAAAGCCCGCCTAAAGGCGGAGCGTCGTTGTATTGAAAAATCAATATTGGCCAATGAGATGGCACGCTTTGCATGAGCGACAGCAATACCTGCAATTAAATCATGCAGACGACTCGTGACGTACACGTAATTACCACAGAAATCTTGGCCAGTTACTTAGAACACTGATGATGGCAACCAGCTGTAATCTTCATGGAAATCGTGCAGTTCATGCATAATACTGTCAAAAAATTTATTCGACTCATAAAGCGTTTTAACAAATTATCGTTGAATTCATTACGCAACTGTTCAGTTTTCGTTGAAATCTCAAATGAGCAAAATGAAATTTGTTAACTAAAATCCACTCCCGAATGTCGATATTAAAAGCGTTCGTAATCCGAAAAACACTTCCGAATGAAATGTTAATGTGATGGTAACATATTCTTGCATTAAAAAAGCAGTTTAAATTTATTTTGTGTTGCCCTTTGTCTCAATCAAAAGGGCGCGTAAATTATGCAGCATGTACAACGTCGCGTCATTCGCATGGAAAGCGTGAGTGTATTGAATGTTGTATAAACACACACACATCACGTCATGTAATTTACGCATGTTCAGAGGGAATATTTTATTAAGTCTTTGAATAGTAACTTATGCCAAAATCCATGTGATACTTTAGACAAAATGGCAACGTTTGTGATGTGAAATTGTATCGTCAATATTAACCAGAATTTGCTTATAAAAATGGAATATACGGGATTATCAGGTAATGAATAGAAACTGGAAAAGTAGTATATATGCATTAATAGAGTCGGGTTGATACGGATGTATTGGGAAATCGTTCGAGTCGGGATTTTACTATCAATGCGGGAAAGTTTTAAAACAACTAAAAAATATATCTTTATAAATGACTATAGCTGGGGGCTTTTCTTGAAGAGTCATAGCGCACCAAATGAGTTTTGACTCTGTTTTCTTAGAGTTATAACGCACCAGAGACCGTCAGTTGACACGTTAAATAAGAAAAAAATCAACATCGGCAGGGAACACCCCTCCCTAACCACCCCTATCAGCCCCTATCATCCTGTGGTAAGCACTGGGTTATATTCATTTTTATCGCGTATTACTTAATCAAATTTGGCGGTGTCCACACGCTTGTTAGCCGTGACAATTGAAAGCTGCTGACACCTTCAGAATGCTATACAGAAGGTTTGGGCATATAAAATGAGTTCGACATATGAGGAACTGTTGCCTCGTATCACCCACAACCAGATAACAGGCTTCAAACCCTTCACCTTACAGCTATGTTACATGGCAGGTTAGCATGCTGCAGAGGGTGACTATAAGAACCAAAGGGTACATAGAAAAGCTGTTAATATGTGACAAAAGATACACATGGAAAGAATATAATTATGTGCATGGTTACAAGTTGCGCGCCGCGCCGCCCGGCCCGCCCCCGGCAGGGATCATATTTTTTTCGGTTTTGTCGGTCCTAGACCGATTTGGGTCATGAAAAACCGATTGAAAATCCCAAACATTCGGTCCGATTCTGTCCCGACATTCGTAAAAACGATATAAAGTCTATTAGATCCCAATAAAATTCGCTATTCAAGCTCTGTCTGGCTCAAACTTACCATCGCTAATCCCTTTATTGCCCCCAATTAACAACCCGCTTCTGCTACTCGAGTGCACCAGTGTTATTTTTGACATCTTTTCGGCGATTTATCGGCAAATTATTGATATTATAAGTCATTCACACCACAGTGTTTTTCATGATAGGGGTCTCTAATTGCTATCGAAAGATAAATCATACAGACATAAAACGCCAATGACACTATTATCCTGTTTATTATACCACCAGAGGTTATAAAACCTGTTAAAACACCGATTTTGTACAAAATTGGATGCTGACCAATACGCATCGATGTAACACATTTTTAATTTCGTTTTCGACTGATTTCAGCAAATAATTTGTAACATATTGCATCAATCTAAATTTAGAGTAAATTGACGATTGGTTGAATAAGAAAAGTGCTCGATGCGCTCACATCGCGTCACACGATTAACATATGTTCAAGGAGATATCCCTGTACCGATTTGATGTCAAATCGAGGCATACGGGAAAACCCCTTAATTCAGTTTATGGAGTGTGTTTACTTCCGGAGAATTGAGAACGATGTGTTCACGAATTTCTGAAACACATGTATCATCAAAATTGGTCAGAAAATTAGAGTTTTTGTAAGTAATATACTGACTACTGACTAAAGTTAAGGTGGAATGCTTGATCGTTTTAGGTGTCCTGCTTTTTGGTCAAATTTCCCGACAATTTTGTATGAAATGTCCCGATTTGGACTTGAACAATTCTGTCATGTATGGATTACGCATGTAAATTTTCGAATACTTTTTCCCCCCATTTTAAATCCAGACCGATTGATGTTGTGGAAAAATATGATCAATGAACCCACGACATCTAGCTAGGATAACACAACAATTAACTACAAATACAGCATAAAAGCAATTGACCAGTCGCCAGCTGTCAATCAAATAAATCGATCAGCCAATCAGATCGGGAGTTTTCACACACCCCTCAGCAACGTTTATCTGGCCGCCATTTTGTCCGACAAACAAACTGTGTCGTACATAATGAATAAGGAAGAAAACTGAA
>VMBQ01005698.1:5595-29611 GCA_007657795.1 Dreissena rostriformis
TGCGTTCCATTTTGAGCAATAATTGTTTAGATGGCATTTAATTGTTTTACCCCCACAAACCAAGTTTAGGGGGGTATATAGGAGTGAACTTGTCTGTCTGTCAGTCGGTCCGTATTAAGTGTCCGCTCTCTAATTCAAGTTGTTTTCTATCCGATCTTCACCAAACTTGGTCAGAAGTTGTATCTAGATGATGTCTAGGCCAAGTTTGAATATGGGTCATGCCGGGTCAAAAACTAGGTCACGGGGTCACTTAGTGCGTTTTAAACCGAAAGTTTGTCCGGACCATAACTATGTCATTTATCGTTAGATTTTAAAATGACTTGGTAAATTTGTTCACTATCATTAGACGGTGTGTCGCGGGAAAGAAGTACGTCGATATTTCCAAGGTCAAGGTCACACTTTAAGTTCAAAGGTCAAATGTTTGTCCGGGCCATAACTATGTCGTTCATTATGAGATTTAAAAATTATTTGGCACATTTGTTTACCATCATTGGACGGTGTGTCGCGCGAAAGAATTACGTCGATATCTCCAAGGTCAAAGTCACACTTTGAGTTCAAAGGTCAAATGCTTTTCCGTGCCATAACTATGTCGTTCATTGTGAGATTTTCAAATGATTTGGCACATTTGTTCACCATCATTGGACGGTGTGTCGCGCGAAACAATTACGTCGATATCTCCATGGTCAAGGTCACACTTGGAGTTCGAAGGTCAAACATGTCCATAAATGAGCTTGTCCGGGCCATAACTATGTCGTACATTGTGCGATTTTAAAATCATTTGGCACATTTGTTCAACTTCATTGGACGATGTGTCGCGCGAAAGAATTACGTCGATATCTCCAAGGTCAAGGTCCAACTTGGAGTTCAAAAGTATTTTTTTTTTCCATAAATGAGCTTGTCCGGGCCATAACTATGTCGTTTATTGTGTGATTTTAAAATCATTTGGCTCATTTGATCACCATCATTGGATGGTGTGTCGCGCGAAAGAATTACGTCGATATCTCCAAGACCAAGGTCACGCTTGGAGTTCAAAGGTAAAAAATGGCCATAAATGAGCTTGTCCGGGCCATTACTA
Organism: Dreissena rostriformis; assembly: GCA_007657795.1. Classification (NCBI taxonomy): domain Eukaryota; kingdom Metazoa; phylum Mollusca; class Bivalvia; order Myida; family Dreissenidae; genus Dreissena; species Dreissena rostriformis. Next base: position 6,671 of record VMBQ01005698.1, read on the forward strand.
TGTCGTTCATTGTGAGATTTTAAAATCATTGGGCACATTTGCTCACCTCATTGGACGGTGTTTTGCGCGAAACAAATTACGCTGATATATCCAAGGTCAAGGTCACACTTTGAGTTCAAAGGTCAAAAATGGCCATAAATAAGCTTGTCTGTGCCATAACAATGTCATTCATTGTGGGATTTTAATATTACTCTGCACATTTATTTTGTTCACAGTCATTGGATGGCGTGTCATGCGAAAGAATTCAAGAGTTCAAAGGTCAAAATGGCCATAAATGATAATGGCATAATAATTGTTAAAAATTGCCATAAATAAGCTTCTCTTGTTTTGTGAGACAGCATGCAAAATATTCCGTGTCAATTCAGCATGTGGGGGTATACGTCACGTCTGTGACAAAGCTCTAGTTTATAATGCTTTCATAAAACGTCTACAAACATTCATAGGCCTTGATTGAAAGGTGTTTGCCTCAACCAAGTGTTTTCAAAATAAATAAATAATACTTTTATGTGCAAGTGTTTTTCACAACAAATTTTAACATATTGACAGATTCTGGTTTTATTTGAATCAGAATTCAATGAAAAGTGAACTAAAAACAACCATCCCCGGTCCACAATATATATTATTACTTTACTCTGCAAATTGAACGGAATAGGTACATACACCTTTTAACGGAAAATGCCTTCAATGGGGTAAAGCTTTATAGTGTACATGTAAAGGCACTTACATGAATATGCAATCAAACTGTGTTCATGGAATTAAAGGAAAGTGATTTTCATGGTTAGTATAAATGCAACCGTGAACAATATATGAAAGATACATTAGCATATTAATTGATCACATGGTTTAAATGTGTCTGCACCAATGAAGTTGAGTGGTATACGATTATAAGACATGTTTTCTGAATTAATTTTCCGCAATTATTACAGAAACAGTTTGAACAACATTATTATAGCTCAGGGGTTTTTCTGCCTATTTTGGGAAAAGGAGTCTGATCAAATTGCGAATTTTCTATCGACAAAATTGTCCATTTTGGGAATTTTTGCTTCGATGAAACGGCACATTTTGGGAAAACATTGTGAATTTATCATGCTTAAATAAGTCAGTGGTTTATCAAATAAATTTGTTTTTATTTGTTATTTTGTCTTCTTTACACATGCAATATGGGCCATGTTCAACGTTTATTCATTTCATATTTGAATGTATTTGATGAAGGCTGAACTTTATCTGAGTCGCTAACGGCTTTATTATGTCGCGGATGAACGGAAGTCACTTTTTCGATATAAATTACGTTTACTTTTTACGATTTTGATTTTTTTTTTTTGTTTTTGTTTGGAATTGGGAAATATGTAATCAAGATTCGATTGGGAACGGGTCCGTTTGCTTTGGGAATGCCTCCGTTTTCCGGAGGCGCAGACAGTGCTGAAAAACACCTGTAGCTGCAAGTTTTATAAAGTGGGGTGTAATTGCTTTATAAGTTATAACCTTCTGTTTGACAACAAAGAAAAGACTCTGTTGCAACGGCAATTAAAGTGTAATGCTTATATAACGGAACATAACACGTAAACTTATAATGAAGAGATACTGTGTGGCGCCATGAAAATAATTCATTCAGCATTTTAATGCATTGAAATCCTGCAATGACTTAAAATGTAATTCGTTCTCTTCATTAAAATACTGTTGCCATGCAACATTTCATATTCAGAACGCAATTGTGTATTAATTTCGTTTTCTTTCTTCCTGTACACAATTAATCAATTTATCATTTACTGCAAGGGGTATCAAGGGTCTGCACAGGCTAATCAGGGACAACACTTTCCGCCTAAACTGGATTTTTGCTAAGAAGAGACTTCCTTAAAACGAAAAAACAAACAATAATAGCGGAAAGTTTCGTCCCTGATTAGCCTTTGCGGACTGCACAGGCTAATCTGGGACGAAACTTTACGTGCATGCATTAAACCACATTTTCACAGAGCGAGGCTCATACATTTTAAAAAGCAATGCTTGCGAGTGTTTCATTACTCGATGGTTCGTATTTTCATGTGTGTAGATAGATGGATCTGACCATGTGGCAATTATATAGTGATATATTACTGAATCGTATTTGTTTCTGGTATTCATGTATATTAAACGTACAAAACTACCCAGTCATTGTGGGTCTTCGTTCTGAAATTTCACAAGAAAACACACACACACACTTCTTTTGTCCCATCCACAGACAGTGGATTCTTTATCATACCGGTTGGTGGATAGGGGTTTCGAAAGTATTTCTTATTTGCGTGGTGAGGTAATAACCGATACCCCTGTAATCCAAGATTCGTTATACAAGATAAAATGAAAGTAAAGTGGTGTCATATAATGATAAAAAAGGCATGTTAGTAAATCTTCACCTAACATTTCGTCTAAAGTACAATGCACAATGTAGGTGCAATAACATTTTATTGGGGCTATTTCTATTTATCTATAGTACATGTGAAACCCTCCTAACAGGTGAATACAGCGTTCACATGGACACCTTTAAATTGTAACTTTCAATGTCCATCATCTAATTTCAGCAGAAATAGGCCAATTGTTGAAAAAGTATTTTTTAGGCGGTTTTCTGAGAAGATAAGAAAGACCACATAAATTGTCCATATGTATATATTAGTTATAACCAATTTTCACTCACATGCTTCCGGGAACGGTGATTGAAACCGGGTCGCCTCGGTGAGAAGCACGTCTATAGCAACCACTGCGCTAACCGGACAGCCCACTTTTCGGATATTTGTTTTCATCTATTTATCGAAAGTATAATCGATTACAGGGAAACTCAGTGCGCCGCGAGAGAAGCGCATTTATGGATGTAATGATTGACTTACTCATGACCTGCTTAATAAATAAGTAGCTCGTTCACTACAGTTTTTTTAAATATAAAATCGTGTTGCCTTGCGTCAACATTATAATAATCAATGCAGGGGAGCAAACGTTTCACGTTGTTTACTTGCAATTACTGTATTTTTAGAATTCGATATGAAGAGGCACTGCGCCGAGTCGTTGTTAACTGTAAAACAAGCGCCTGTCACTCGGCAAACTGTTTGCGATTCGTGTTAACGGCACTCAAACCAATTTGACGCAAAATGCAAAGACGGCATTGATGGCGGCGTTTGACTGAAGCTAACCGCGTCTGGTAGAGTGATCTGTAGCCTCACACACAGAAGGGCTTCGGTGCAAAAATTCATCCGCGCTGTTATAAAATAGCGGTGATGTGACGAAATAGAACCTGAAATAAATATGTATTCAAAGACTATCAATAAATGTTATCACCAACAAAACGTGCAACTTGAAATCGTTTAAATATACAGTAAACAAACACTTTTTTTCTAAAACTATTTTCGACAATTGTTTTCCGATAAGCAAATTTTGTTATGACTATATATGCATTCATTTGTGGCCTATTCGTAAATATTTGAAACGTCACGGGCCGTTGCGGTATTTAAGTCAAAATACTTAAGATCGAGATACTGCTGGTGGAATGCTGGAAAAGTGATCAGTGGCGTACATCAGTCAACCAGAACATTGGGAGTAATTTGCGGAATAGAACACACGTTTGTTCTGACAGATATGAAAACAAGCAGACGATCGCTTTTCGCATCGGGTCGGCACCACACAGTGAGTGACATGTGCGCGCAGACGATATGGTGTCGCAAACTTGTTTTTCAGAGTGGTTCCACGCAATCGCATTATGTCACTCAAAACTGGCGTTTCCGGTTCATCTCCTGCTGTATTCTGCACTGGGGTTCGACCTTCCGTTGCGACTGCAGAAATGTTCAACAAAACCAGATCCCCGCTCATTGACGGGTGCTTATTGTATGCTTGGAAATGAATTAACCATATCCGTGGTTATGCCATTGATCGAAAATGCACGAGCTACATTTGAATTCCCCGTGTTTTCTGATTTAAAATACAGATTTGAGCCTCGCTCTAGGAAAACGGTGCTTAATGTATGTGCGTTAAGTGTCGTCCCTGATGAGCCTTTGCAGTCCGCACAGGCTCAACAGGGTCGACATACTCCGCCTAAACTGGATTTTCGAGGAGAATTGACTTCCTTTAAACGAAAAATATCATAAAAGCGGAAAGTGGCGTGAGTGATTAGCCTGTAAGGACTGCACAGGTTAATCAGGGACGACACTTTCAACACATGCATTAAACCCCCTTTTCCCAGAGCGAGGCGTAGTGTCAATTTGCAATAAAACCCACTAAAAAGTATACCAACCAAAACATCATTGGGAACTAATGACAAAGATACAGTATTAGACAATATGTATTATGTTTTACACAGGCAGATTTATGCTGACTTTATATATAAATAACGTTTCCCAGAAGATTATACAATCTGCGTTCATAACATACCTTGAAAAAGCGTTATTAAACTAATTATACGTATTATAACACCATTCGTGAAAGTCACGATTTAAATAGCATTTTATCAGCGCATCCAGTTACGAAAGCTCGAGCATTCACAAGGAAACACGTGGTGAGAGTATCCAAGCATGAAATTCGCGGATTATTGTGTTGCAAACCGCAATCGATATGTAAAACCGTTATGAAACTTTCCCAGAAAGAGCTTCATATCTGCTACATATATAATTTTGTTAGAAATTATTTAACCTGCGTGATCCTGGTCCCTTTCTGTTTACATGTGTGGGTCCGTTCATCCGTTCGTTCCATCGCCATTTCTTCCGTTTCTTCTTTGCTTATTCGTTCGTACTCCCCTCCCTCCCTAACCCCTAAAACCAGAACATCCACCTACCGACCGGTCCACACACCTTTCGTTCCTTCATTCATTCTCAACGTGTTCTCGTGTGCGTTCGTTTATGAATATTTTCAAATCGCACAGCCAATAGAACGCTATTACTTTTTTTCTTTTTTTTATAGAAAATATAGATATATAAATCTATACTCAATTGAATAAATCGTGTTCAACAACAACAACACCTATTTCAGCAATAAAGCTTTCAATAAAGCTTCTAGCCTATAATAGTAACTATAAAAATACTTCTGGCTCAGATTATTGATATTATTATTTGATAAAGGAGGAAGCAAACTATTAATCGTATTGAAATTGATTGATTAATAGTGTGAACACTGAAAATGTCAGTGCTTATTTATTACTTGATTGAATGCAAAAACTGTAATGTGGATATGATTCTGAAATATTAACAAATGCTCATAGGTTTGTTTTAATCAATAATTTAATAGTGTGATTAAGTTCCCATAGAACAATATATATATATATATATATAATATATAGAAGATACCTGTGTTCATCCTCGATGTCTCTTTGATAACAACATAGACCGCAACATACATCATAGGTATAACACAGTAGTAAAGCACCCAGTGAAACGGCTCATTGTCTTCAGGTTAGGTAACCTAATGTGTTATGTTTATAAAACTGTCTTGAGAAATTTACCGTGGAAATCAGAACGTTTGTTAATATTTTCTAAAATGCGCAGTTTATGACAAAAATATATCTCTCGGACAGTGGGAGGGCGTTCGTTTGTAATGTTTTTTTGTGTGCGTAACATAGAAAAGCAAATGTGCAAAACCGTTTACGTAAGAGCGTACTGTGGCAAAAAGAGAGGTCCCGTGGCTTTACACTTGTTTAGTAGCGCACGTCACTCACGCGCCACACTTATCTATTTTGCTTTTAATGTCTATATTGTATATTTGACCACATGGGTCTCGGCCTTCTCGATTATATGCTAATAACACTAAAAGTAAAGCTACACTTTTTATTTATCTTGCCCGTTAATTTATAACTCATTTAAAGGGGCATACAGACGGTTAATATGTTACTTTCATCGAATCACATATTTTGACTTGTACACGCATAGAAGGCGAACAATTTTAATTATTCAAAAGCTATATGAAAAATAGGGCCATTCTTAGACTTATTAATTATTGTTTAAATTATAACCTAAATATACATTCAGAAATACACATATACTAAAAGCTTTCATTTCTGACTCTCTAGAGAAGACAATTATACAGGTACATTTTCTGAGAAGGATCTTTAATAAAGCCTTTGATTTTCTGTCTACATATTCTTTTTTGATCACTTCGGAACGCTGCACAATCGACAAAATAGACTTATAATACATAAATGTTGAAAACTTTTGAATCTAAGGTAAACCTTATTTATAGATTGTTAAAGTAAAAAAGGAGAAGTTGTTCATTACATATACATAGTTTTTACTTAAAACTCACTTAATTTTAAGAGGAATCCGTACTTACGAATTATAACTTAACATTTTGATAATTTTGCACGATTTTTAATGTTCGTTCACAGAATCTGTACACAGAAAACGTCATATAAAATATACAGTAGATTTTGCAAATGTTATTTTGCTACAGACTTATGCACGAACAAAAATGAAACGCATAAGTTTCGTAAAATCAAGTTAAACAATTTAATCAGTGTTCCTTGTAGCAATTGCTGAAATGTTAACGCCAGATGAGGTCTGGTAACAAAGATGTTTGTAGATATAAGATGCTTGTTTTTATTTTTTGTGACACAAGTAATTCCATTTTAATTTCCCGCACATATATCTTTGCATACGACACACGAACACTAAAATTGTACCATGTTAGTGTTCATGTGTCGTATGCATAGATATCGTTGCGGGAAATTAAAATGGATATAAATATGCATTTTTTTATATAAAACGAGCATTTTGTATCTACAAACATCAATATTACCAGACCACATTTGGCCTTGAAATTTCGGCAATTGCTATAATTTTTAATTGTTTAACTTTATTTTACGAAATATGGTACGTAATTTTCGTCGATTTTGAGGAGTCATTGGGCTTAAGGTTTACTGTGATAGTAATAATTAATTATTAAGTTTGAAAGGTATTGTTTAGTCCACTTGAGGATTTATTTGACATCAGCAGTAAATAAAACAACCTGTGGCTGGTATCAATTACATGCCGACTTTTATTAATTAACATGTCAATAATCAGAAAATCTATGCAAACAATACATTGTCAAATGCTTCTATGAAATCAATAAAACTAATGAATTTGTTTCTCAAAGGGACTTTTGTTTTTCTTGCAATTGACACCATACACAGTTAAATAATAACAATGTGGACCTAACATTATGTCAACTGAAGTCAGAGAGGATATCTGTAGACAAAACACAATTATCATCCCCTTAATTAATGCTTTTACACGAAAACTACATTTGACACAATGACCTGAAGGGAGTAAACAAAACAAGACAACAAATAAACAAACATCATTTGCTGAATCTACAGTTACCACTATAATGAAATTGTTAATAACTGTCCAGGGGTCAAGCCACAAGACAAACTTCCATTAAATTAAAACTGCTTCTGATTCTGCTCTCCTCTTGTCACGTGACCCTTCACCGGTCATGTGACTGTGACGTCAGTTAACCAGTGATCAGCTGATGAAGAAGATGTGATATCTTCGAAAATTCCAAGGTAAAAAATTCGGCTCTGAGTCCAAGAATTTACTCAATAATGCTTCTGATTTGTTTCAACATTAAGCATGATTAGGTAATTTACCATCTTGAGACCATCAATTTTAAATAGTACTGTTAGATAGAGTCCTTTAAAATTTATGATTTTGACAAGTGTCATTTGATCACAAGGGGACATCTTGTCCTAGTAGATTATGCACACGTTAAGGGTTAAATACAAACATAGACATCTGGTCTCCCAGTTGTCCAAATATAATTAGTGACCATAGACCATCACCCTAGGAAGCCCTTAATGAGTAAACTTAGTCATAAATGTTGCACATAAGGTGGTCATTATGTCTTGAACAAACAAATATTGTCTGCTTGGGCAATTCGGGGTCAGGTGGTTTAATGCGTCATTTTGTGTTTGAAACAATTCACTAGTTATTTGAGTCTTGTTACTGAAATTTAAGATGTACAAGGAAACGTTTTGTACACCTGAAATTTGTCTTTTGTTTCTCATCCAGGAACATGTTTAAACAAAAAAATACACATTTCACAAATTGAATTCTTTCAAATTCAAATTCCTGTATATTTTTTTGTGTAAAATGTCTTAATTTCATTAGAATGAAATTTAAAATTTTTTTAAGAGTGTTATATTAAACTATATATAGGGTTATATAATATATTTACAAGTACAAATTAAAATGCATTTAATATATGTCAAACATATGTGGCCGCCAACCTTACCAAAGGCCATTATATTCGTTTGACGTTTAATACTTATTACTATGCACAAACAAATGTCCTCATGTCAGGCACATACACAAAGGCTATTATTATAAACTACATATCAACTACAAATAAATAATGATGATTAAGATACAACATGTGACTAAATCACGCCTTTGTATACCCAGACATGAAGAAGAGCCTGGGATGAACAATAGAGGGGAAAGTATTACACCCTGCCTCCCTCTACATAACGGGAAGAGCCATGTCAAGGGTCTTTACAATTTAATAACCACTCTCTTCTGGCTCTTAAGCTTGTGAATTCATCTTATCAAAACATTTAATGAAACAGAGCCGGAGGGTAACAAATCCATTACATCTGAAGTAATGACTGTAAACTTGTATTTCTCTTATTTATTTTTACAAAACAAAGTTAATTACAAGATTGTTAAATCATTTTGGCATTCATTTTAGGTATGCCAGCATCACGTTACATGCAACAATCCTGCATTGTCCAAGGGCGAGCACTGAAATGTTTTTTCAGCCTAACATAATATAAAATGCATCACTCTCGATCACATTAAGGAAGAAAAGAGACCGAGCCAGGCATTATGGGTAATTTAAGCCTGCGACTCCGCCTTCTTTAGCCACTGGTGTGCTCGAGTGACTAACGTTTGATGAGGCTCGCGTATGCAGACAATGTTGATAGCAGATCAGGTTGCCTCTTTGGTAAACATTAAGTGTCCAAAACAAATCTCGGCTTTAATATTCTTGTTCTCATTCAGCGGAAATGTCTTATTAACTTTTATCCCTAAATGAAACACTATGGCTCTTTATAGAATGCTAGTTTGTCAGTTTCATCCGATGGTGTTTGCCGTTTAAATTACCGCGGTAGCTGATTTGGACAATGTGGCATTTACAATGGCGATAATGGAGTTAACAATCCCTAAAATCAATTGTTAATATACAAAACAATTTAGGACTGGTACTGGGAAAAGCTGATCTGAAAATTGTTTGGTCGAATTAAAATCATGTTAAACAAAGTTGAGAAAGGAAAGTGGTCATTTAGTTGGCAATATGTGTCAAATTAATTTAGATAAATAACTCTTATACCATAAAGTTACCTTATGACTTATTTTGCTTGTGGTTTAATTAAAGACTTTGGTCCACATAGCCCTTTCACAACATAAGCAACTAATTTGCAAAATATTTTGGACAACTTAAATACCATAAGCCAAATGGAAACATTCTATGTAATCATTTACATAAAAATAAAATAAAACAACCAAAATAAAATATTTTATTTTCATGAAATATGCTTTTATTATACAAAAACAACATAGTACATAGATGGCGCTGTGGTTGCATACGGCATATCAATAACCTCTCCCTATGAGAGGTGATATCATATTAATCTACTTTTATTTTTACTAAATGGACCAGATTTTTCACCCTGATAATGCAGTGATGTTACTAAAAACCTTTTCATGCACAGCCAATTAAACACTGTTTGAGCTGAAATTTTCTTCAATTTATTTGTAATTGGCTGGTCTTCCCAGGCATTTACTAGTGTAACTGACATTTGATAATGATATATACAGCACATTATATAAATGTATAAATACACAGAAAATTGTATGTGCTCAAAGGAAATACTTGTTCGGAAGATATATACAATTATGCATGATGTCAAATTAACACGTGTTCATGCATGCAGTGTGAGACATGTTCGCTACAACTATAACTTTTTAGATCATGACAAAGAAATAAGGTTTTTAAAGGTAAAATAAGCACTTCTGGAAAGGTTATGGTCTACACAATTGAGTCTTTTTATGTGGGCTATCATTGTCTTCAGTGCATGAATTTTGCCCCATTAAAAAAGACAACTGATCGTGTTCCATCCCCACCCCGATGTGTTGCTATAAATGAATTATAAAGCAGTGGCTATTATTAAAATTATGATGGCTTAACTCATAATGAAATTAATAATTAAGTTCAAGTTGTTCTTTCCCCTATGATAACTAAAAGTCAAACCAGCAGCAGTTAACGCTTATGCCTCTAAAATCACTGGACATGGATGCAATCATTATAATATTTGACCGTTTCTCACAGCCTGGGTCATGACATGGGCAATGGGAGACATGGAATGCTGGTAGAGTAAACTGAACAAGAAAGGGTAGACTTGAAGAAATATCTTCCCATCACACAGCTGGAATATCTTAGAATAATGGGATATTTGGATGAAGACATTGTTTATCTGGAAGCCCATATTTTACATGTCATCATAAATCTCTTCTGCCAGTGGTCAGCAGGTCAGGACTTGAGAATGTTGCTATATTTCTATAGAAATCCTACATTGAAAGCCATAATGCTTATATGCCCTCTCTGCACATTTTGCTCCTAAGCTTTTTATGTTTGCACTTGGTGCTATGATCCACAGGTTGATTTGACGAGGCTAGTTTATTTCTCATGGTTATATACTGGGGATATTGATAATTATTTGTATTCTAAGTCATATGCTCACACATATTTTATGATTAATTGCTGACATACCTTTGGTCTGCAAAGTGGATTTCTAATGAAAATGTGTGTTAATGCTGTTGGTGTATTATTTCTGTTATCTGAGAGCTTAATTATCAATACATTTGATAGACTAGTATTCTGAGAAGTGTATACATATTGATTGATATTAAAATTGTATGTTTTATCATGCGGGTTGTTACTGCTGCGAAATTGATTATTGCGTATAATGCCTTCTACAATTGTTAACAAATTGTTATTGTGTACTTGGGGGACTTGTGTGATTGCAATAACAACTGAATAAATGGTTGAAACATGTTTAGTTGATGATGAAGGTTATGATGAATATCAATATGAACTTCTTTCTATTGTATTGTGATTGTATTATCCTTACCAGTTCTCCATACTAAAACAGTCAAGTATGTTCAACAAATGATGTAGTTAATACAGAAATAAGTGCAGACTATACATGAATTTCTAGCCTTTATATGGATATAGCAGATACCTGGGAAGACCAGCCAATTACGAATAAATTCAAAAAAACTTCACCCCAGACAGTTTAACTTGGCTGTGCATTAAAAAGTTTTTAGTAACATAACTGTATTGTCAGGGTGAAAAATCTGGTAAATTTAGTTAACATACAAGTAGATTAATCAGATATTGCATCTCATAGGGACAGGTTATTGTAAATGCCGTATATCACCACATCGCTATCTCTGTACTATGATGTTTTTGCATAATTAAATCAGAACTCTGAAAATTTTGATTTATTTTTAAACATAAATAACTTGTTTTATACATTAGATTGATTTCATTTCATCAGCCTCACAAAATATAAAATAATTTTTATTTAATGGAAAATTTGAAATCAATTCTAACTGGCATTTCAATTTTGTGTGTAAGCTAAGTATCATTTACCTATTACCTCATTTCAATCTTTATGACAATATACACTAACTGTTGACTATTTCTTAGTGCAAATCTTTTAATGAAAGGCAAATGTTATTTTTAAGAAAATGGTCTTCGTTATTTTTTTTATTTTTTTTTTCTAAGGATCTTTATTGTATGCATATGTACCTAGAGTAAAAGTGTTATGTCTTTATCCCCATATAAATAAATCATTCAAATTCCACAAATTATACCTAATAATTATTCTAAGGTTAACATAAAAAAACCAATGTATTTTGATCCCCCAAAAGGTCAACGTACTGGCAATACAAAGATCATGTGTTTTTCTGTCAATTTATCATTTCACGCCATTAAAACACTATTAATATTTTGGAACAATACTTAGATTGGAGGTCTATAACCCGAGTCAATGGGTTTTCACCTTTTCTCTCATTTTTTGTTGAAGACATATAATGAAGTCATTCAATAATTAATTGAACTTTTACTGCTTTTTTAAAAAGCCTGAAGACATCAATAATTTCTATGTGATGACCATTTAAATAGTTTGATATAGCCTGTTTGAAATTAATTTCACATGCTGTTTTTTTGTGTGTGAAAAAAAGGCAAAACTTGACAAAGCATTTCATATTATTATTTATCGGTAATTATTTGATTAGTGTGTTTAATGGTGATCCATTGCCATTCCGACACAATTATATAGCACTTGAGAGAGCCATCCCTCAAATAATTTAGTTAATAAAAATCACACAGCATACGATTTATTAAATCTGAAATAAAACTTTAATGTATGCAATTACACTAAATTTAATGTGTTCAATGAGATACATATATAACTTGATCTCTATGGTCGCTTATTGAGGGAATATGTACACATATATGCTTGAGCAATTATTAACTTTACAATCGCTTTCATTTTATTTAAATGATTTCTTAAGCATAAGCATCAGTTATCAGCACTCTTTCAACACTTTTTTCTTGTTTTAAACAAGCAAAGGAAGCAGGATACATATTGACAAACAAGCTGGGTACCATCCGATTCATGTGTGTCATCCAATAAGCTTGCACTATAATGCATAATACTGCGTTTCGATTGGAAGAAAAATTCTAAAGGTGTCCAAAAGAGATATTTTGTTCAACATATTTTTTAATATATCATTACACACCGCAAATATATGAACACGCCCCACTTACCGAAAAAGAAACAAACTTAAACTGCGATATTACTATCGCAGCCTATAGTAGATAATGTTTTTAATGAATAAATTTTTCCAAATCTTGCAATGTTATTTTTTCTTAAACAGGAAATGGGAGCTTACACAAAATGTGTTAATGGAATCAGCTATTGAGCCAAACTTTCTGATAACTTTGGGTGATAACAACCCCATAAAACCACGATATAATTGCTTTCTTGTGCATTCTATTAAAATCATAACCCCTTAATGATCAGGACCTCCAATTAATGTGTTATAACACAAGCCACATAACTGTTAACATATCTTTCTTAAAACACTAAATTCATTTCACCACGGAAATTCTCTCTTTATATAAACAGGGAGTAAATTCCCAAAATTTATTTGTGGTTCCTAATAGGTGTTGATGAATCTTTTCATAAAATGTTTTTTTTTTCTTGAAAGCTTAGTACATGTACACATTTTGATTTTCATGCATACCTGCACGACACTTTTTAGTAGGTCCAGTTCTTGATATCTTAAAAAATAAAACAACTTTAATTAAAACTTTACCCTTAACCGCTCGGAAACGCATTTTGACACGTTTGTAGTCCCTTAGAAAATAACATTAAATAAAAACCATTCTCAATAGATTCAAGTTTTAAAGGCTTGATTTCCTACCCTATACTGATAAAGAGCAAACAGCATAAAACCTGAACAAACTGTGAGTACAGCAACTATAATGTGCAATTAAATTTGATCCATGTTCTAGGATTGGTTCGATTATTGAACCCCTAAATTGTTATTGTCATTTGGATTTCCCTCTAAAATTCGTAGTCAAAATGCTGTTAACATAGAAAGACAGTTCGGGACCATGAATGAGGTTAGATAATAAACGGGCATATAAATGCAAAATGTTTGTTTGGGTCAAATTGAATATTCGTCCTATAATTGTTCATAGGGGTAATCAACAGTTGATCTTCATCATTTGCATTGTGGTAATACTGTGCAAAATCTTACATGCAAAAAGAAAACATTTGCGTTGCGCTCTGAAAAAACGGTGTTAAATGCAAGTGCATAAAGTGTTGTCCCAAATTAGCCCGTGCAGAGCGAGGCTCATTTTATATGCAGCCCAGGCTACAGGTCCACTTTACGCCATGGCAGGGGTCTAGATTACCGCTAAAATCCAACTAACATTTGTCCAATTCATTTGGAATCAAAGCGCTGGAGGCGCTGAATTTGTTCGCTAGTGCNTTGCAAAATTGCGTCTGCATTATTTGTGAGCTTCGCTCACAAATAAAATTGGCTTGACATTTTTCATGTTCAGCATTTAAAAGTGTAGGAGAAGGCCTTCGGGCAAGTTTGTGTCCTGATAGGCAGGCAGACAGACAGGCAGACAGGCAAACAGGCAGACAGGCAGACAGACAGACAGACATACAGACGGATAGATAACCGTGGTGATTCAAGTATATTCATGGCTCGAGGACTTAGAAAGGGGTGACTTTCATTAAGAAAAAAAAATATGTCAGAAATGTTGTTGTTAGTCAGACAGTTGATCTGTTGGGCAGCATAAATACCATCAACACTCAGTCATAAGTTGAGATGATTTTTCCCAAATTTACCAAAAGCCCCCAATCATGTGTTTAAGAACTTCATTAACCTGGTATCAGTTCAATTATTCTTATGTATTGCTATGAATCAAGCTTTTTGGTATTTTGTAAATGAATATAATCATGATGAAGTTTAGGCAATTGTTATTTTTGCAATTTCATCAAATTTTTACCTGTTTTGGTGCAGATAGTTTTTGTAAGTTATCAGTTCATTATAAGTTGGTGTTATTAAAAATCATACTTTATGGTATTTTTAAATGAATACAATCATCAACAAAATAATGTTACAATTTTTGCATTATTTGCAAAACAGTAGCCTGAAATAATTACAGATAAATTATTATTGATTTCATATCATCCTAGTAACAACATTACCATATCTTGTATTAACAAACATGATCTAACAAGTGCATGAGATAATGACAAAACTGAAGCGCTTTGTTATTTATTTATGAGTAATTTAAACCGTTTATTTATTAACAGGCTGAAAACATCGATAACGTCTGCAACAATATTCAACAACTCTATAAATTTATACCCTACAGTCATACTATATAAGATAAGTATCAAATAATATACAATTTGCATATATATTACAAAATGTATATTAAATATACATCCAGTGGCATTAATAAGCGGTGTAACTTGAACACTCTTTGTCCTTTAAACACCATATTTAGGTTTGTTTGTCTGCCGATACATTTATTATGGTTTTGCTGGCATACCAAACTTGTGTTTTGTCCATCTTGGTGCTTTAAGCAACTTTATGCAAAAATTGGTGAAGTCAGATTCGCATTCAATTTATCTGGGAAATTGGTCAATGACAAAATGATAGGAGTGGATTCAGCATGTTTTTTACCGAATCTTTATTTGCAGATTGGGCAAATTTGATGTCTTTTCAAAGGTTAATTGCGCTCTTAATTGCACTTTTGGATTGCTTGCTAGTTTTTTTTTTATTTTAAATGAAATATACTCTCCCCTTCTTGTTGACAGGATTTAAAACACCTAGTAGTTTTATCTTTACACTTAAGACATATAGTCAGATTATTCTACTTTTTACTATTATCTACATTAGCATAGGGGTGGGATCAGAAATATTGTTTTCTTCGTTTTTTTCGCATAAAGGTCTAATGCGGAAGTCTTTATGTGGAATCATAATTGGGAGATTGGGCAAATTTGATGTCTTTTCAAAAGTTTATTTCACTCTAAATTGCTCTTTCCGGGTACTTTCTAGTGATTTTGTTTTATTTTAAATGAAATGTCCTATGCCTTTTGGTTGACAGATTGAATCATCAAGTTGTTTTTCTTTATCCTACAGACATAAATTTCTTTTAGATTATTCTACTGGGGTTTAGATCAGAAATATTTTTTCTTCATGTGCGCATAAATGTCGCGTAAGTCAGTCTTTATGTGCAATAGGTTTATAATCATGTTTATTTTTAAGCAGAATACAATGCGTAAAAGATTTAACGTTTTTCAGGGAAAAGGTTTTGAATTAATGACATGCAATCAAATATTTGTTTAACGTACACAATAATTCAAAGCACAGCATACATTCATTGATTCATTCAAAACAATATCCTTTGCAATAGCATATATCAATTTGTCTGCCATTTAACAATCAGTGACATTAAATTAATCGCTAATTGCCCGTCCATACAATAGATTCCTGGAGTATTACAACAAACTGATTAGTCGATCAATCAGTCGGTGCAATCACACCAGATATCTGACAAACTCTTCATATTTTACAACGAATAGAATTAGGGCAGTAGAGGCTGCACAAGAATTACATATGAAAATGATTTTCTAAATGGCTAATTATTATTGTAAGTGTATTAAACACAAAGTACAAAAAAGGTAAAACTTGTTAAAGCCTATCAAATTTTGTGACTTTATGTGTCAAATGCACAGAGTCTGAGGTTCAATGCAAATGGCACTGTGTCAATTGGCACTTGCACTTACAAATCTCTTATATTAACATGTTCAAACATAAGCAGCTTATTTCCACCTCCCGCAATGTCCAACGGCAAGTATTCGGCAAAATGCGTTCTAACATATCTGATCGTGATTTTGGACATGTGTTCTGAAAATATCAACACTGCTAATGCACTGTGTAAAAGATATGAACGGCGTCATGAGAAAATGGGTCTTATGCCAAATGCGGCCAGCGAAGCTCCAGACCAGCCTTGGCACTTGTGTAGTGTGGTCAGAGGCTACCCTGTCCGCTTATGAGACCGCGGCTTTATAGTGAACAGCGCTCCTGACCTGACTGCGCCAGTGCTCTCCCCATATGGCATAATACCCATTTTCTCATGACACTGCTCATATGACTGAAACAGTTTTAGAGCAATAAACACCATAAATTAACATTTGCATATCACGATTTCCCCAAGAAGCTTTCGGTTATCTTTCACCTCCCACGATGTGTTATTTAAAGAGTACACACTGGAAAAGCTGGTCCTGATTTTGGACTCGTGTCCTGTTCAAGTCTAAATGTCTGGAAAAGGAGTGTGCCACAGGCAATGTGTGACAGCCACCAGAATTAATCTACATTTATAGCAAAGCAAATTAAGACTTTGGTATATCAGAGTAAGCACCTTCATAGTACTCCAAACCTAACCGATCAAAGAAGACATATAGTGCTTCCATGTACTTTATAGTGGTGGACAGACTTTTCTGAAACGTTCCAATGTTCGTTAGAGAACATTATCTGTGCACTTAAAAGTACAGAAAATACTGCACCGTTGTTGCTCATACATTTAGCCACCCAATTTGTATGAGTAGTTTATGATGAACTTATGTTAAATAAAATACATAATTGTTTAAGGCATGTCATGGCTAAAATGCCTTTATGCATGATGATATTATGATTTGCATAATTGTTCTGATCAACCTGTGCAGTCCACACTGGTTTATCCAGTGGTCTCAATGGTGTGTAGGATATCGTGTCCGCCCTAGCAATCAGATGTCCCGGGTTCAGACCCCACTCTGGAAGCATTCTCAGGATTGTTAAGAGTCACCAAGTACTGGTTTTAATCAGGAAATGGACTCGAGTGTGTTTTCATAAACTTAAAACTTGTGATGCAATTGAGGTAAAATAAACAGGTTTAAACTCAATCCATCACAATAGGAAAGAGTCATCTCATATTGATCGTGGTATAGGCTGATCTGGGATGACACTAAGCTTCAAAATATATGTTTCTGTACATTTAAAAAAAAATTATCTGAAACAAATTTGAGCCTCGATCTGTGAAAACTGGGCTTGAGACATGTGCGTAAAGTGAAGCCCCAGATCAGCCTGTGCAATCCGCACAGGCTAATCAGAGATGACAATTTCCACCTCAACTGGATTTTCTTTAAAAAAAAGACTTCCTTTTTAAAAACAATCCATAAAAGCGGAATGTCATCCCTGATTAGCCTGTGCGGATTGCACAGGCTAATCTGGCAGGACACTTTAAGCACAAGCATTAAGCCCGGTTTTCTCAGAGCAAGGCTCATTGGGTCCTAAAAAACATTGCCCATAGTTCCTAGAGTCGGTTTATAATATTGTANCCCCAAGACAACGCCAAAAGCTCCCTGTTTAGTACAAGATAGCTTATCTCTTAACAATCTCCTCAGAAACCATTATCATAGACAGATTTCCGTTAACGTATTTTGATTATGTAAACATCTATAGGGCCGTATAAGTAGTGCTATTATAGTGCAAGTTAGTGCTCATGATAATTAATGGGTGGTTATCATTTTCGTGGTCGCTTAACCGCTGCTTTATTTACATCCATCATTCAAAAATACATTTACGAAACACTGCGAAATGTCAACACGGATGAATGATAGATGTTTAAATACTTAATGCATTATTTATTCATTGATCTTGTTTTTGTGTGTGATTATTTTCTCAATGACTGACAGCTTTGATACAGTCTACAACAACAGACAGATATGGTAATGGAAAAGTGTTGTGTATTGTATCATTTGCAAGGAAAATATTTACCATTGCATAAAATAGGTTTCGATAATGCATATATTACTAAGCAATAAATGAAAGTGGGCTATTTCAAAAATAAAACAATGAAAATGCAGGGTGATTATACAAACAAATTGTTATACATTATCCAAAAATATTCAACTGGAGAAAAAGCGAAATTAGAAAGAATGAATTCATGAAATATTTTGTAAAAACCAATAATCGCAGTTGGAAGAAAAGCACGTTACGTTTTCACCACTAGATATGTTGTTATGCCTTACCTCAAACATTGACTTACGTCAGTACTCCACTCCATCTGCCAAGAAATGAATGTTATTAAATGTAATTTTCAATATTTCTGAAGGAAGATGTTGCTAACAGACTTATGTGTTCATGACAACAATAGTTAATTTACTTTTTATTAACATGGATATACAATTTGGCTGTTGATCAAATTTATGCAATAAAAATCACAGGTAAATCATAACTGAAAGTTTCTGTTTCAATTAAAATATTATAACGTTTTGTTTTTCATTGATAAAGATGACAACACTAATGTTCTATGCCCCATATGCCCCAAACAAATTCATGAGACGTGCAACATTAGCGTGTCCTCACCAAAAACCTTCTCCATTTTTTGTATGCAATATACTCGGAACTTAAATGCACTATATTACATCATTTGAAATTTTAAAATAAGGGAGGAATAGATGGGAACCCCGAAAAAATCTACCATTATCGGTATCCGTCCACCTGGCAAAAAAAACACAATGACATGCTAACGAAATCATAAATTTGAACATTATAAATGTTCTGCAACCCATACAGAGTTCATTGTTCAGACAATGTACTCGAAATATAAAAACCGTTCAGACGATAAACTCAAACAAAAACCGTTCCAGACGATGTACTATTTTCCAAATTCCTCGCCACAGATCTTAAAAAGCTTAAACAACGTACAGAACCTTGTACGAAATATTTAAAGCGTGTTATTAAGCAAAAAATGTTGTATTTATTTCGTTGTTTGTCATCTTGGATAGCAAACGCGTCAAAATAAAGTTTGTTCAGACGATGTACAATTGTCATTGTTTATTGTGCCTGAATGTTTGAGAAAACTACAGAAATCTAAGAAAAACGTCAATTACCGGAGTACATAATGCGACTAAGCGGGTACTCTGCGCATAGTTATCATTTATTTTGATATTATAAAATATGAGAATACCTTTTTCGTCATTAAGCGAGATTTTGTGCCGCCATTTTGTGCGTACGATGTACTTTTGTGATCACGTGATTCCCCGCAGTGATCATAGCTATTGCGTGCGCATGAATAACTTTGGCTAATGCGAGTAATAGAGAGCCCTTAATAAAATATTTCCCAGCAACCAGTATACAACAAAAACAGCTTTAGAGTAACTCGCAGTCTGTTCAGGTTTTATGCTGTTTGCTGCTCATCACTATCTTAGAGTTGGAAATGAAGCCTTTAAAACTTGAATCTAATAAGAAAGGTCTTAAATTTAATTTGATTACCGGTAATCTTAGCGATTAAGTTTTAAAAAACACACAATTTATTTTTAATCTGCCAAAGACCCATCATCACCCTTGCAATACAAGCATGACCCCTGGACCCAAAGGTCAGCAGGCCCCCATCAGTTCAGGCCCTCTGTGTTCCAATGTTTTCAGGGACCTGTCTGCAATGGCACCGCTCAAGGCAGCCTTCCACCCCAAATCTGTCAGCAGAGCTATTACTTACACATTTGCCATCCATGGCTCACAGCAAATGTTTGTTTTATTGAAAAACTCAGCGGTGATATGGTTTTATATATATTTCATATTTCTTTGCTATACTGATTGTGATGGCAATTTTGTGAATTTTCTCAGTATACCAAAAAATGTTCAAGAGATAAACTGGTTCCCGATGCTATGCATTGACCTTACATTTCTAGGGCAGTGATCCCAGTTTTAATCACTGTATGTGTACATTTATGGTTCTGTCATAAAAGTAGAGGATAAGACAACACTTTCTTTCTAGACAGAGGTTCTGTGAATTCATGGTCGGCTATATTAAATTGAAATAATTTCAGTAAATGCCATGGCACACTTTTAAAGGTGTGATGAATACAACCAGAAAATTGCACACATGTCATAATCAGATTAATGCTCCTAATGCACAATAAATCATAAACTCTTTAAAAATGTACTAAACACTGAAAATGTGGAGAGTTGTGACCGCACACACAAAAATGAAAGCCTTTCCAAAAAAAAAACACTGCAGTAAAAAAAATCAACTTGTTACAACATAAACTGCCAGTGTAATTGCAGCAGGTCACATGACATAAGAAGATCACATGACCCGAGAAAGCCCTGTAGAACCAGGTTGCCATGCCATTTCATGCATGTTAAAGATAATTGGCCCCTAATGGGAGAACAATCAGCCCCTAATGGCCCCAGAAGAAAGGACATGATGACAGGCACAGGGCCATAATAACTGTTCTGTTTGTTCAGCTAGGGCCAAGGCATCAACAGATTGGGGGACAATTCAAGTTTGTGATAGATAAATTATTGGTGTCAGTTGACCCTTTGGACTTCAGCAGTTACTCTTCACTTCACAAGTGATGTCTTCTGAACTTGCATGTGACATTTAAGCATTTCTTTTCAATTATACTCATCTTAATACCGGTCTAGTACACTGTGTTCTAATTGTTGATATTGTTTTATTTGGTTTAGTTATTTTAAATGATGTACAACATCACTCTGGAAAAACAGGGTTTAATGCATGTGCATTAAGTGTCATCCCAGATAAGCCTGTGTTATTTGCAAAGGCTAATCAGGGACTTCACTTTCCGACTAGACTGGAATTTTGTTTAGATGGACTTCCTTTAAACAAAAAGTCCATAAAAGCGGAAAGTGTCGTTCCTCATTAGCCTGTGTGGACTTCGCACATACATTTAACTCCATATTCCAAGAGCGAGGCTTATTTATACAAAGTGTTGAAGACTTCACATTTCAACGATACATTTCTAGTTTGTCATAATTTGATTATGATGACGTAAGATCATTTTTACAATAATCATAAGTCATGTTGACTTTGTAAATAGTTTACACATTTTATAAACAGTTGGTTAATTTGTTTTTGGTTTGTTTATGTTATAATTAAAAATTTGTGTTGCACATTTATTGTTCATGAATTCAATATGGACAACACGTGTTTGGCAGTTTCATTTTCCCTGATAAAACAGCCGACTGTTATTTTCAACTCGAAATATTAATTATTTTCTTTTGCTTAAAAGGTCACTTCCTTATAAGTACAAATGTTAAAGATGAAAAAATTCAAGAAAATTGTATAAATATTTATAAACGTAAAGAAAATAAGGATAAGCATAATTCAGGGGTACATGCCTCATTTGCCGTATTAAGTATTACGTTGCATGCTCCATATTGTTAGTCATTTGCAACTATTTCCTTAGTTGTAGGACTATCTTCATGTATTGTTGGTAATTTAATACTGCTTATGCTGTTCTTGTTTTTATTTTTATTAGTTCTCATACATAAATTTGGAAATATGAGATAAGAATCGTGAATCTAACACGGCCATATCTTTTTAAGAAACACAATTCTTTGGCTTAAAAGATAACGTTCTTGTAAGAATGTTTAAGATTAAAATAGAATTGTACACAAATTAAAAAGAAATGTACAAACATATTAACACATGTAAAAACAACAAAAAAAACTGCATAGTGATCAGTACATAAACACATGTATTACCTTATGACAGAAATTAGAATACATTTGTTTAATACATACGTTATTCTGAGATGTTGTTGTTTCAAAGATCTTCCTCCTGCGGTTACGTTACCCTCATCCCTGGACGGCAGCAAACTGTAATGACACATGTAAAGTTTTTTTCAATTTAGGATTCACAAGAAGAATTATAATAACATGCATGCCTACTTACATATCAGAAACAATATATTCAATTATGTGATAAAAATTAATAACATATTTGCTAAATATAAGGCATGTATCTTTATTAATTCATCTATGCCATAAATAAAATGGTTGTTTGTTCAGTAGTATCATGTTAATACAGTAGGGTTATGTAACGCCATGCATATCAGACGCAATAAACATGTTATAAAATGGGAATTCCAGTTTTGATAGGATATAAGTTTATATTAATGTAAAGAGTATAAGTATATAAGAATGTATAGGGTAGAAGTATATAAGAATGTATAGGGTATTAGTATAACAGAATGTATAGGATATAAGTATATAAGAATGTATAGGGTATAAGTATGTAAGAATGGATAGGGTATAAGTAAATACGAATGTATAAAGTATAAGTATATTAGAATGTTCATATAAAGCTATGACTGAAGGAGGTAAATACAATAGAAACTCCAACTTCATCATGGGAAGCATCTGCAAGGCAAATACCTAAACATTATTAGCCTATTCTTCAGTTCTAGGACAGCCAAGAGTATTTTTTATGACCCGTTTTATGTTTTATGACCTGGTTCGACTTTCGGCCCTCCTCGTTCACAGGTAGCCACGGTTATGGAGGTGCTCC
>VMBQ01005698.1:29801-41786 GCA_007657795.1 Dreissena rostriformis
AAATGGAGAACACAAGTTAAATTTTAAGAAATTTTAATTTTTATAATTTTTATGTCACCCAAAAAAACGTCATTTTTTTACTATTTTAACACACAAATGGAATTTTAAAAAGTTCTATCGAATAACTTTTTGCGAAACTGCTCAAATATGTTCATCTACGTATTGTTATCATAAAACAAAAATAAAAAAAGTGGGTCACCGCACTTTTAACAGAGATTTTTTTGTTTAACTATCCCTACCGTCTATGTTTTTTTCCTACAATACAGCAATTAGGCGAAACCCAAGTACCGGTATATAGACTGTCAGAGATATGCATACACATTATTTATTGTTTACAATCTTAATTGGGATCCCAACGGCTTACTGAAAAACACAACACTAATACAATATTTAATCACAAACATAAGACCATACAGTGACAAACTCGACCTTAATCATTAATAACAGGGACTTGTTGACAGATTTCGGCATGTTTTGAAGTTTGTGATTAAATGCTTTAAATTGATTAATGTAAACAACAGGACTAAAGAGCTCCAGGAAAAAACATGAATGAAATAAAAGAAAGAAAAAAAGAATTAAAAAAAGTTAACCGCACCTGGGATCGAACCACTGACTACCTTTTATGAACCTACTCGGTCATTAATTTGTGATGATTCTGATAACAAAACTATTGGGTTGTGATAATAGCATCGGTGTTGGTATAAATATATCCTCGGTTAAATAAACTGCCGCAACACCCCTTAAAAAAACAACAAGTCCAAATTGTTGTCCCTAAAATCCAGAGAATCTTTCTTAAACTAGTATTTTTCGTCAGAGAAATGACGTCAGACGAGATACGTCATAAATAGCGTAATCAAGCGAATGAAAATAAAAATACGGAAAGCTTGTTTGGTAATAGATTTTAAAGAAGAAACAAAATAGGATATAAACCATAACATTCTTGATGCGTCTCAATAAATGTTAAAGGTCTAGAATATGTTAATCGACGGGTAGGAATACTTACTGACGGAAGATCACGGTCGCGTGATCTACTGCCGGAGATCAACTAGTTTATCTGACCATGCTTTATTAGGTCACTGTTTGCAACAGATGCAGGATAATAGTATGTAATTGATAAGACATGAAATCATTTTTTCAGAATATTGCTAGTTTATTATCAGCAAATTAATAAATTGTTCGAGATCAAATCACTGTGCACTGATTTAATATGTACCAATCTCTAACTTTTGTGTCATTTTTAATTATCACTACCTTAGAAAATAACGTCTAGAAATCCTTTAAATAATAAAAAGATTGTTGTTTTTTTAATAAATAAGGTGGCCCCATTTCGCGCATTCTATTTAAATATATAAAAGAAACTCAAACTTCATCATGGGACGCATCTGCAAGGCAAATACCTCAAATTATTAGCCTATTCTTCAGTTCTTGGACAGCCACGAGTATTTTTTTATGAACCGTTTTATGTTTTACGACCTGATTCATCTTTCGGACTTCCTCGTTCACAGGTAGCCATGATTATGGAGGTGCTCCAATAAGCGCTATCGTCAGTTTCACTACCTACAAGTCGATACAAATCAAGAGTTCGCACTTGAGTTTTATTGTGGTATGCATTCTTAATCTGAATTTATCGCTCAGATTGGGATTTTTGTGGTGATGTTGCATGTTTTTTTTCCCCAACTAGAATGCTGGATAAAACGGGGCAAAAGTCAATTGTTAATCGCAAAATTGCATTTACTGCGAATTAGGAATTACGCATGTAATACCAATTACACCAGACACATATGCATCTTGTTGGAAAGGTCTGCCAAAAATAGAATACCAAGAAAGCAATCGTATCACATAGGTTAGGGTGTGCAAAACTGTGATGGCCTTTGAATTTGCTCAAGGGTACATGTATTGGCTTCAAACATAATAATAGTATGAACTTGATTAGAAATGGAATCAATTTTCCAGAATGTGTTGGTTTATAATTAGCTTATTGCGGGAAAAAGCCAAATGAATTGTCATTGCTGTTATATTTTTGTTTGCTATAATAGCTTGTTCAAGATCAAATCACTTTTCACAGATTTAAGATGTTCAAATTTATAATTTGTATTCTATGTGTCGTTTTTTGGCATGTTCATCCAATCAAATCTGACAACAAACAGAATTAATATTTATACAATTTAGATATTATTGCAGAAATGCTACACATGTCAAAATATGCCAGAGATGAATCCCAGGTCAGTGCTATTCAAGAGTTGTGAGATAATATCTTAACCTTTTCCCATTTAGATATGTACTTTGACACGTTTGAGGTAACTTAATTAAATGTAAGACCTTTCTTACAAGATTCAAGTTTTAAAGGCTTTATTTCCAACCCTAAGATACTGATGAGCAGCAAACAGCATATAACCTGAACAGACTGTGAGTTACTCGCAGGCTGTTCTGGTTTTATGCTGGTTGCAAAAGCCATTTTCACTCTGCTTCAGAGCGGTAAAGGGTTAATACCTAAACATATACAATCAGGGTGGAACCTTTTGGGACCTACCTGAATTTTGACTAAAATAAGCAATTCAATAAAATCGCTGCTGCATAATATACAAAGTGTCCACCTAGCTAGAATTGCAGTTGTTTCTATCTGAAATTGATTGCACTTTAATATACCCAGCGTCACGCGACAATTGGTTTTATGCCATTTGCCGCAAGCGTACCTCCAGATCAGCCTGCACATCCATGCAGTTTGGTCAGTAGCTACAATGTCCGCTATAAAGACACGCAAGGTTTCGTAGTCTCATGAGTGGACAGAATAGCTCATGACCATAATGAGTAAATGTTTTTATTTTGTTTTTCGCTCTTTGTATACATGGCTTGTAATTTGGTCTCTCTCAAAATAGAATTTGTTGAAAACTTAACCAAGGAAATGTAACTTGAAAAAACAAGTAAAAGAATTCAGTTTCAGTGGTTTGTTTTCTGATGATTTAAGCAAATATGCTTTGTATCGGCCTTGCACTGGAAGATCTGAATCATACAATATTTTTCCATTGTATTACACTTGAAAGTGCTCAAAATGTCTCATCAAGATCATTGATTAAAAGACATTAGCCATCTGACACCAGGGGACCAACTGTTACAGAATTGTGCAGGGGATTCAAAAATAACAAATTAATTTGTTCGAATCATCTGCGACAAAATGTTATGTATTTGTCCCATATTAGGTAATTCAAATATCTAGTGCTCCCAGAATGCATTAGTATCTAGAATGCAGGCCCTCCATGTTATCTGTCTACGAAGGTAATGCATTGAACGACAATACAAACACACACTGGCCTCCACATTGGGTCGCACATAATCCGCCTCGAATAAGACCCAATCTGCATGCAACGTCCATTTCACGCCACTTACAGACGCACTCTGCGTCTGCCAGTCTCTCTCGTCAATAACGAGTAATAGTCCCGGGTTAGCGGGAATTGCATTCGGAGACACATATACCAGCAGAAACTGCAAGCTTTTCTTAGATTAATGTATCAGGACAATTTCTGTTACACTGAACAAATCTATGGGAAATAAGGCCAATTACGGGTTTAATTGTCAATATTGACCAGAAGTAACATCGGCTTTATCGCATTTGGAGACGGATACTGGCAGAAATGGCATAATTACCCAACATTTAGAAAATGAAATGTTGTCAAACAGCCATAATAGTACAGTAATTTAGGGGTCTGTAACTGCTTTTATCATCAATATGTCCATGTAGGAATGTCTGCATGATTTTTGGACAAAGATGTTCATATATTTTGGACAAAGGGGTTCCTTACAATAAATATGATTATTTTGACATACTATGTGAATTGCAGGTTAAAAATATTCGCGAACAATATGAACACATTTGAAAAGCTTAAATTTACAGCGTGATTATTTCTTAAAACAATACAAAAGAGTTTAGATTAAAACATACACAAAGCCATGTAAATATTCACTCATTTCTGCCAACAAGACTGAAAAAAGGCAGCAACTAGTAAGACAACAACCCTATCAACCCTATCATAAAACTTATGTACATAGGGATTAATGGCTCCTACGCATAAAAAGTCGGTGTCGAATAGTTTGATTCCTTATGAGTACTCAAAGAACATTGCAGCTTTCAACTGAATAAATAATGGACCGTTGCATTTATCAGCCGATGCACTAGATAGCCATGGTGCCTGACAACAACAAACAATGCTCAGTATTTTCATCATCCATGCCCACTAATGAGGCCGAAAATTCAATAAAGACTTTAACTGTGTTTAATTTTGCCACATAAAACCACATTTGAAATACATGTACATGTATGTTTGAATGTTTATTTAAATAAGGTCTAATTAATGTGTTATTAAAGACCTAGCTATGCCTACTAAACAAAATGCTTTTTAATCATTTAATTTATTTCTTCGTGAATCTTATAGTGTTACATATTATACAATATAATCAGAGACAAGGAAAATTGTTTTTTCTTAATACATTTGTATATGAGTTGTGTAATGCGACAATGGGTCTTAGTGTAGCTCCAGACTAGCATGCACATCCGCACAGTCTGGTCTGGAACTACCCTGTCCACTATTACGACCAAGACACCTTGCGTGACTTTATAGCTGACAATGTAGCTCCTTACCAGACTGCTCTAATGTGCAGGCTGGTCTAGAGCTACCCAGGCCGCACATTTTATAAGACCCATTTTCGCATGACGCTCATATCTCTTCGTGTATGTTAAATACCATGTCTCTTTTAAATAATTATGCAGTTATAAAATGTTAACATTTCATTTAATACTTATTAAACTACGTTGCATTTTTGTGTGTACATGTAATAAAGAACAGATTTACCTTAATGCAGACTGAAAGATTTCGCTACTTCTACAGACCACATGTCCATTAATCATTGACTGTTCATAAGTACAAAAACATATATTAACCAAGATGTCAATGTTAGCAGTAGCCCTCATAGTCTCAACACAGGCCCCAAAATCGTTGCAGGCATAACATTGGCAGGATTCATTAAGGTGGAAACACTTGACACGCAATAAAACTAAGGCTAATGTTTCTTAAGTATATTTGACCCTCACAGAAAATGGGATTTTCTCAGTGGAATCAGAACAAAAAATAAAGGAATAATACATCTGATGGCTATCTTGTCCAGTATATATTACACCCAAGATATTCAACAAGGGGAATACGGTACCACCAATAAACCAAAACAGCTTAGTGCGTCATACAGATTTAAACAGTCCTGAACTCGTTTTCCAGTAATTTAAGACCTAAATCCATCAGCAAAAGGTTCATTCATAGTTTCTGTGGGCTTGCCATTGGTAGTAATATCAGTTAAGTGTCAAACACTAAAACTCAAGTTAGCATAGTAAGGACAATAACTCTAGAAATAAAGATGCTCTCCAAATGTCAGTGTGAAGGGGAAGGTACACGGTTACATGTTAGGGATGATCCAACTATCTTATATATATATGAGGCCTTCTCCCGGAAACTTGGAATAACATGTGCATAAAATATCGTCTAAGGTTAGCTTTTACCTGTACAGGCTAATCAGTGACGACACTTTCCGCTTTAATGGAATACTTGTTTGTTTTAAAGTCCCTTCTTAACAAAGATCAAGTCTTGAAAGAAAGTATTGTCCCTGATAAGCCTGTGCAGACTGTTTCATGCATCAACCCTGGTTTTCCCAAAGACCGCATAATATGTAAAAATGTGAAGCAAATGTAATAGTTACACTTACCACCTTCGCAATAAATGTCAGAAAATGCAGAAACCAGTAGTTCAATAACGTTGAAATTCTATAATAAAGTAATAACATCAACAGTTCATATTGTAAATGCAATACTCCTCATTAACTTCCAGAAGTGCAGTTAAACAACCGTTAACAACAAATTTCAACACTGGGCATTAGATTTCTATTTGCATGCAAATGCACGTGAAAAACATTGCATAGGTGTAATAATATACATTAACATATAAAAACTATGAAATGTCCATTGTTATTTACTGAACAATTGTGTTATTAAGATGCAACATGGTGCACCAATGTCAAAGTCATTATCAGTTGTTAAAAACATTGTTTGTGCAATGCATGAATTTAGCGGGAAAAGAAACAGCACTGAACAACAACAAAAACACACATAATCATTCAGTACAAAACAAGGCAAAAACTGTTCTGCTCACTGGAAATAATGAAGGCTAAAAAACACTCATTAAACAAAGTGTTCAAAATAAATTCAATTAAAACTTCGCAAAGCTTAATGAGCAACTCTGTAGGAAAAACACATTGACAGAAATTCTATTTGAAAATATTTCTCTTTTTCACTGCATTTAAAAATCCTTACCCGCTTTTATAGCTGTTCGCATGTATTTATGACTCACGATGGATTAGAAGTTAAAAATCAAAGCGCTGAAGGCATTGAATGTTTTCGCTATTGCATAATCTTAGAAGCAACTCAGTTTTCCAACTTATGTTATAGCTTTTTATATCGCAAGTTTAAAATAAACACAACCCATTCAAATTTTGAAGAGTGTGTCTTAAAGCACAGGTCGAGATGTGTGTGACTGTTTATCCTTATATTTATGTTATAGAGATAACTTAGACAAAATAACAACAATATGTCTTTTTATTCACAATTGGTCGCTGCACTGGCAACCATCTTCATAATTGTGGTTGCCTTGCTAAAGAATAACAAGCCTATAATCATGTACATGTCAAGATATGTGTATCTAATACTTAATCTATTTTCTTTAAATTATTGAGAAACAATTTTGGCCACATGACAGACTTTTAATGCAGCTTTAAGCCCATTTTCCCTGAAAGCAGCCAATATGTACAGATTTCAATGATAAACTTACCAATGTCATCGCACAAGCTGTTATAAACACTAGACTGGCCAATATGTCCCACAAGCTCTTAAACCTATTGTTTACATAATTACAGGCTGTCGTCTGCTGCAGAAAAGCTTTAAGCATTTTTCGTTTGCTAAATTTGACTGGAGTTATCCACACAGGCAGTCATGGGTTACGGGCCCTACCGTATCTAAGGCATAGTGGTTTCTAAAATTGCGTCTGCATTATTTGTGAGCTTTGCTCACAAATAAAAACGAACTTATAATAGTATTTTTCAATGTTTTCTATGTTTTACGGCGTAATCATTTCACTAACATCGACTTAAATAAGTCAGGTGTGCTGGTAATTCGAGAATTAATTTGGTGCCTAAAGGATCGAAGTCGGAGGAAAATGTGTAATCAATCATTTGTTAATAGCTTTGGTAAAATATTGCCCGGCAAGAAAACATTTTGTGTTGTACGAGGGCTCTTAGTCTAACGTGCCCTCTCACCAGACAGAAATGTGAATTATGTTATGAAATACTATATCTAAGAAAAGTTAGAAACTGTCAAGATTGAGTGTACTTCTTATATTAAATAAAAAGCAAAAATAGTATTAGCTTGGTTGACGCTGTAGCATATAGTATTAAATGAAATATTAATATTGTTACATGAAACACTAAATTGTACATCACTTGTAACTTATGGGTGGTTTGACATATTGCACGTTTAAGGTATATAGTAAAATAATCAAGATAGACAGACAGATAGACAGACAGAAAGACAGACAGACAGACAGACAGACAGACAGACAGACAGACAGAAAGACAGACAGACAGAGACAGACAGACAGACAGACAGACAGACAGACCGACAGACAGAAAGACAGACATACAGACAGACAGACAGACAAACACACAGACGGACATCAAAAGGTCAATAATGGTGGGTGTCACGAAATAATGGTAAATTTACCACATGTTGATGTTTGGTTTAAAATGTCAAATTGGCCGTATCTTTATCCCCCCCCCCCTTCCGTTTAAAATCTTTAATTAGCCAGTCTCTCTATTAAGGAAAATATCCATTGAATCGTCAGTGCTTTAACACCACAAAATTCGCCACAAAGATTCATTTGAGTTTGGACCAGCAAAAAATAAAGAATACAAAAATATGTTAATAGTTTAACCACTTAAGTTGGGAATTTTTGTGAAACATTGTGCAATTATTAAAATATATATATATAAATTTGATCAGTGTTGTTTGTATCCAATGTAGTAAAAAAAAAATGTATAGTGTCCGAACTATCAACCCAAAACTGAAAGCGTAGCTTCAGTGGGCAAAAGGGGCAAAGGGGGGAGGTCATAAAAAGCAACATGATGCAAAGAGATGCACACTTAATTAGATAATATAAAACAGCCACAAGGGCTTAAATGAAAGAAACAACAACACTAATCTGACAAACCCACAACAATATATGATCTTGTGTTACACTGATAAAAACAAATTTACACAGTAATGCTAAATTGGTAATAAAACATTCATAAATAAGTATAAAACCATTCTTTACAACAACATCATGTCTGATTTGTTTAATATCAGGTAAATATAAATTTCGACTTTAGATTAGAATTGTCAACAGATACAATGTATACAGCTTTTGTATGTGTTATACAAATAGTTTGTTTGGTTGATATTTAAAACGATAATTGTTTCATTTCCATTAAATGCGCATGTACACTTTGGGGCATTCGCATTGTATAAATCCTTGGATATTTTAACCATTAGAAATGATGACATTTACTTGTACAATCAAGGCTGTGAGATCCAAATTTAATCGAAACTGGAAAGACTATTTTAAAGACTGTGAAATTCCCGAAGTGTTCCAATATTGCCATAATTTCAAGTGAATGTCTACATTTAATTGTAGAACAATGATCATACTCATAGCTTTTTGTGTGAATTTGTTCAGGCATTTCTATTCTAGTATAAATTGTTTGCATGCGTGCACTTTTCATTTTGTATGTGTCAGAACACTAAATATGTTTGTGTGGTTTGTTTTTAATCTTAATCTTATTCTGAGACTTTAAGTACATTCAATCTTTGTAAAAATGCAAATGGTCTATCAAGATATTTCATGCCCATTTAAACATGATATACCATGGCATACCATGTTTTGTTAAATTGCACCGTTCAAACAGCATTAAACTCCTTTTTTATTTTGTTGTATAACAATACTGCATTTTGTGCAATCATATTTTTTTACCAGTAAATTGGTTTGTAACAACTGCATGTGACGTAAAATAAATCTGCTGTTTTAATAACAACTACAATATAATAAGTTATCTTGATATGAACTAGTTAAAATAGCTTACTAACAAAACTATACTGTTTGCATGGCTTCATGGTGATGTCTGTTGTTGTTTGCTAAAATTTCATGTTAATGATGGCATACATTATTTTAAATTATACATGATAGGGTCTTTCAAAGTAGTTCAAACAAAAGTGAGGACCACAATTGCTCCCAAATCAACCACAGAGCCATTCCATAAGTGAATAAACTCACTGCTCCTTTGCTATTAAAAATTAACACTTATGATTCACTTTGGGTGAAATAGGCAGAAATATGCATATTAAGTACCGGGTTACAGTCCAGATGGCCAGTAAAACATGTATGAGTAAATGAAACTGACCAGTGGACAGATTGGCCAGAAATCATTCTTTAATTAAGATCTTATTAAATAGAAGTACTTTAAGTTAACTTGTACGCCTGTTCATTTGATTCGGTCACAGCGCACTAACATGGGATGGGAGTGGAGGGCAGTATGGGAATTAACATTGATCAAGATTCCAAACCAGTGGGAATTTTACATTCTCAATTATAATTTCTTTGATTATAGTTTAGGTCCCGGTAGTCAAGGCAGGTTGGACATTTGACTTGGACATACTATTAAATGATCTTTAATATTGATCGCTATAATTTAATTATCTTTAATATGCTTGGCTTTAGGATGGGGAATTCTAGAACACAAAACCTTTCCTGCACCTTTCCGGCAGCTCCCCAACCCCCCTCCTCTCTCTGGGTGAAAACAATCTTGAAACTCACCTGATGAAGAATCCTCAGCAGACTAGCAAAACTAAACTATTTCTGTTTACAAATATCAATACATGTATACTTGAAGCCAAAAGTAGTTATCATACAATTATCCTCTCACATAGACATGTATGTCACAATGCAATGCAAATGGATTCAATTTCATTATAACATTTTCCTATAAAAAGCATTCACTAATTGAAATCTCTCATAGCATTGTTTGGTAAAAATGTCAGAAAACACTGTTTTTACAAAATTCTTATATCTGACTATATACGACTCAGTCTTAGTGGACGCTGAAAAGGTGACAGACCTATACTTATAAATGTTCCAGACACTATAACATATAAAAAAGGATAAATTAGGAATAATTACTGCAATATCCAGACATATAAATTCGCCTAAAATGTTCTTTTAATTGGAGTGGTCTTGCACTGCAGTGGATTCATAAGGTTGATTGCAGGAGAATATATTGTTGTAATCCAGATATCTTCAACTTTGGAAAACCCCATCTTATCCGCAAGTACAAACAGGGATGATTCATTGTATACACCCATGATAGTTGCATTTAAATACTGAGGGTTGATATGGTGTGTGATTGTAAGAGGATTCAAAATGTATCAGCTGTGTTTGTCCCCAAAGATTACTGTGTGTTTCCAAAATCCAGCCAATTCCTGACTTAGTCTATTTCATATACACAAGGAACTTGGATTATCTTAGTGGGAACTGAGCCCCTACTGCATCCTGACTGAACCAGTTATTTCCAGTTAGAACCCCAGGTGTGTGCGCTGTTATGGTTTTGTTTTAAATACTTAGGCACCACACAGTGAATATAAGTAAATAAAAATTGCTCAAAATTACTTTATTAAATAAAATATACCGTGCAAACACGTTACGTTTGTTTATTTTTTATTTTTGTTGATTTTTTTTTCTTATTTTTTTTATAGAACATTACTAACAAATTTCACTTCATTTTTATTAATGTACATATACTCATACGATTTGCGAAACCAAAGCCATCTTTAGCAAGGATTGGCATAATTCATTTCCTCAGATAACTTTAAAAAAAATGCAACTTAGGATAAATCAAGTTTTAAATTGCATATAGCTGATTCTCTTACTGCCCTATCAGCATGTGATGACATTTGTAATCACTCATGATAAAGTTCAATAATTTCTGGAAGATTGAAGATGTGAGGCATCATATTAGCTAGAACACCATAACAGCAGCACATGCAGTGAATAACCATGGTGCTATGGGAGAGATTTCCGATCATTATTTTATGCTTTTCGGTGGTTTACAGAAAAATATCAGTGAATTCAAACTGATAATTCACTGTTTCAAACAGTGTAAAAAAAACAGTGAAAATGATCGATTATTTGCTAGTGTTGGCGAAAATACAAAAAGAATCATTTGTAAGCATAAAATAAAACGAAAATGTGTTGAATTCGGTGTAATTTATATGTTAATTATCTCGTGATCATAGAAAAAATATATATTTTCCATGATCACTCGTGAATTAAAATAACTATTCTACCGAAGCCAAAAAATATCCTCTATGCTATGGGAGAGATTTTATCAGAAATCAATCGCAGAATCCTTCCAAAGATTACCAATCTTATAAATAAGAAACCATTACAAAACTGGTGTCTCTTTTAGCAAATATTTACATGGCTCCAACAGGGTGTTTATCTGCAAGTGCAATTTAGTAATCCTGTGATTACATGAATTTATCACTAAACCCCATCAACACTTTGCCTCTAAAAAGCCATTAGGGCTCATGGACAGAGTTCTATAAATGTTGAAGTTTTCATTGTGCAACAGTTCCTTATTGCAGGGACTGGGTCAATGTTTTTAATTGTGGAAAGTGGAATCAGGACACGTTTATAGCATAGAATGTTTATAACCAGTAGTTCAAAAGGTACTGATAGGTCAACGTCCAGTTAGATAAATCTGTTTCCATGAAACAGCAGAGAAAAATGCTGTTTAGGCAAATCTGGAGGGCTAAAAATATAACTGGTAAAACAATTGTGATCAGTAGTATCGCTTATATATATA
>VMBQ01005698.1:42506-65054 GCA_007657795.1 Dreissena rostriformis
AAAACCAATAATTAGTAAAAGCCCACGGTGTAAGTGAAGTTGTATAAAAACATTTCTGTTAGTTTCTGAGCAATTCTGTGATTCTGGCCTTATCATGCATTGACCAGATTAAAAACAAAATGAGAAAAAATAAGAATCTATTCTTGAATGTAATGGGGTATATGTTGTTTTCTCTTTGCTTATTTCCAAAATGAATCAATCAATGCATCATCAGGCTACATAATGTCCATGACATAAATGAGATCAAAGGATTTCAAAATGCTAACCGTAATCCACATAAACCAAAATGTCTTTGAGCCTGGGCAAAGCTAGGAATTAAAAATGCAAAACATAATCCCAAAAGATGGAGCATCTTTATGCATGCTGTAAACTACTGCAATTAATTTGCACTTAATTTATGACTGCCATCTACAAGTAAACAAGCTTGTAATCACCATTTGAATCAGCCATTTAAAAAAGCGCTTATCTCCTGATTGACACGATAGTAGTGCAGTGACAATTATCGCTATGTCAGAGATCTTTTTAATGGGGAATCAAACTGATAAGCCCAGTGAGGCTTGCACTGATGCAATTTATAGCTAAAGCAATGAAAGATGGGTGGAAAATCGCTAACAGTTTCTACTAACTTCCAGTTGACAATTCTGTGAATGAAGTGGCATACATAGTAACTGAATAGCGATTTTAGTCAAAGTTTTGAAATGCCTGAAATCTCGAGTATAATGGTTTATGGCCTTCGCATTCATGTTGGTTAAGATAAAAAACAAATAAGTTGTCAACTAAAGACATTAATCAGAAAACTCATTTTTTACATACTTTAATTTCTTACAATACTGCAAAAGTAAGCAGTTCCACATATGAAGCATGACGTAAACATTTACTTACAATTCTGATACTCAGGTCGTTATATTAAATAGCATCAATTGATAATTATTCACTTAGTGTTTCAAATGTCATATCATCATTTAGTTTCAATTTAAAAGGAATCCCTTTCAATTTCTACATTCTAAAATGTATGCATTAATAATTATAATATATAAAGTCTTTACAGAAGACCTTATTAAAATAAAGTATTTAAATACTTCAGTTTCGTATCAATACCAGAGAAATATAATTATAATTCAATGGTTTATCATTACTTACAATTTGCACGATAATGTGATGCTTTCCAGCTCCTTCCTTGATAACAATATGCCACGGACAGAGTGACAGACAGAGAGACAGACAGACAGACAGACAGACAGACAGACAGACAGACAGACTGACTGACAGACAGACAGACAGACGGACAGATCGACAGATACAGTGACAGTGAGCCAGAGTTACAAACCGACAGACATACATAAGGCCTTTCATTTTGTGATCCCTTCCATCATATCTTTTGATAAGCCAACAATGGCAACAAAGAATTGCAAATTTA
Organism: Dreissena rostriformis; assembly: GCA_007657795.1. Classification (NCBI taxonomy): domain Eukaryota; kingdom Metazoa; phylum Mollusca; class Bivalvia; order Myida; family Dreissenidae; genus Dreissena; species Dreissena rostriformis. Next base: position 43,924 of record VMBQ01005698.1, read on the forward strand.
AGTATATATAAACCATAAAATCATAGTTTCACAGTGTTCCAACCGGCAAAAGCCTGCTGATTTATCAGGTGTGTTTGAGCCACTGTATAGAACCAGTCTGACACATGAAGTAAAACTGGTACCTACTAGCCGGCAGTTACTGTATCGCATTATCATCTATTACAGCAACTGCTTTGGTGTAATTGCTGATTAATGTCCTACCTTGTAAGCTCCTGTTTTATGATGCTCAATTAACGACACCATTAAGAACCCATTCATCACAATTTCTGGAATACAACTTCGTATACAATGCTTGGTAGTTATTTCACACAAGTCGGCTGACTTAAAAACAAATACGTACTTCAAAGGAAATAGTGGTATACCAAAATGTAATTGACAATTGTATAAGCATAACATATTTGAACAATCAATACTATTAGAACAATAGCAAAATGTTTAATAAACATTTACACACACTCACATTTATGGAAACACTATTTGTGCTCTGTATATGAATAATATAAATAATATGAATAATATGAATGATATTATTAATAGGACAAATAGAAAACAAATTTACCTTAAACGTTGTAAACTTTATATAGAAAAAAAAGGAAAGAAAGGATATGACTGATAGAAACAAAACTGACATCAAACATTGCAAACTTAATATATATATCTTAATAAAAGCATTTGTAACCAAGGATGACAGCCAGAGCACAAGAGCCTAAATGTCCAGCAACAGTAGCAGTTATTTTTCAGTTTTGCGGCAGTTATATTTCCAATATATTTCAGTGTTATGGCAGTTTTGCACATTTAGATGACAGCTGCCACACCTGATATTTCAGAGGCTGCTATGTGGCAATATTGTAATGAACATTGTCACACCTGGGGTGCTGCAGTGAATGATGTATGCTATTGAAGTGCTAAACGATCAGTACCTTTCTCACATAATGTGGTAAAACATACATCTCTGATTGTACAATTTGCTGCCATATTTAACCCATGCAAAATATGTATGTGTCGTAATAAATATCTGTTCTGTTTTATTAAACTTATTTCTGTTTCTGTTCTGTTAAGTATTTTACACAGAATATTACAATCAATAAAATCCTAGAAATTAAGCAGTACAATGCAATGAAACTCCAAAGACAATCAAGAGCAACATAATTCTTTTAAAACCGCATCAAGTCTGAAAGGAACTGAAAATGGCCTTTGGTTCTATTAAGTGAACTGAATTATTCACCAAATGCTACCAGGAGAAAAATTAAATCCCTTGTAACATGAAAGTCAGAGAGTTGCTCCCAGTTCATGTTAAATTTCCATATTTAAAGTGCTAAATGCAATGCCATCATATAAATAAAGCAACAATGTGTTTTATCCCTCCAAAATGGGAGAGCAAGTTTTGTTTGTTTCCATTTTTCCAGCGTTGCTTGATTCTTTATTTACTGGTTCTCCATTATCCAGGTACCAATAAAGATTAAGAATAAGAGATCCGCCTAATTTTACTTCGTTTTACTCAGTATTTCCCATAATTGTTCCACCCCGAGTCTCATTTCCTTTCATGTGAATGTCAATCTGTAATTTAAATGATTTCATAAGCCTTGCAAAATGTTTATCTGTAGACAATTGCATTTGGTGTTGACTTGGGGGTCCAAAGAAAGGGATGGCAACAGAATAAAAACTTACTGCAATAGACCCAGAGTTTGTTTATTGGCATAAAGGTGGGCTGATTATTTTCCCCAGAGTCGCGTCACACTCAATCGGTCACAGGAGCATTGTATTAACTGTCAATTCAAATCTAATACATAAAAAGAAACAAGTTCTAATGTCATGTTGGTGCACACATTGCATAAGAATAGGTTATCGGCTTGAAAAAAAAGGCAGATCATTAATAAATAATTGCTTCAACTTGGCTTTTAAGTTGAGACTTAAATGTGGAAGCTGTCTGATTAAAGTTTAAATGGGAATAAGTTTGTATCAATGTTTGTAAACGATGGTTTTACATATTCATATAATGTTTACAAATAGAAACTAAAACAATGAACATGACCTCACTTTGAACAATAATGGATTATGAGTGTTTACCTCACCAGAGCATGACATGCTCATTGAGAGCTTTTTTTATCGCAGTGTTACCGTCTCCCATTTTATTTCATCCATAGTTGCCTTGTGAACACTCTAAATTCCACACTTTTTGCCTAATCCTCATGATATTGTATCAAAATATTTGTCCCAATGATATTATTACCGAGTTCGAAACTGGGTCACGTCGGATGATAAACTAGGTCACTAGGTCAAATTGAAGATAACTTGAACACTCTAGGACTCACATTTTAAGCCGGCCACTAATTATGAAACTTGCTAAGAATATTAAAACGTGTGTATTGTTACGATCTGGACTGAATAGATTTTTGTTTGTTCAAAAACATGACTGCCAGGTGCAGTTTTATTGTTAAACCTAGTGAACACTACCAGCTCATAAGGGATAAGTTATTTGGGGTTTCCGATGAGCGCCTTATGGCCTTTGACCCTCTTGTTTTGTGTACAATGATCACACCCATTCTAATAATTACGGTACATACTTATATTCGTTAACTTGTTTGCCAAATATAAAAATGAAATCATTTTTGGTCTCAAACATTTGTAGCCTTTATTGTTATTTTGAAAGCAGACGGATTGGCATCTTTGTGTAACATTCAGTCTTTGTACTTCAAGGAAACAATCTTGACAGAATTGTATGGGCACATATTTAGTGCAAATTGAGCAAGAAAGATTTAATATGTTTTTGTGAAAAACATTTGGCAGGTATGAAGTCTTATCTGTTGTTTGCATTTTTCTGAAAACAAATATGAACAGACATATATTTTTTTACAGCAATAGCTGCTATCGCACTGTAAATTGTTTTATTCTATTAAAAGCAGACTTTATTTTTATGGTAATGTATATGTATATTTTGTTAAATGAGCTGTGTCGTGCGAGAATGGGTATTATGCCATATGCGGCCAGCTCCAGACCAAATGATGCGCACAGTCTGGTTAGCAGATACGCTTTCAGCTGATATGACCACAAAGCCTAGTGTGACTTTATAGCAGCCAACAAAACTCCTGACCTTACCAAACTGTGCGATTGTGCTGGCTGGTTGGGGAGACGCTGCCAGCATATAGCATAAGAACATTTTCGCATGATGCAGATCTTATCTTTGTCTATGCCTGGCCTTGAGTATTAAATTTTGTCTATTGGTGTTTGCTGTTCCAACTGAATGCTGGTTGATTTGCCGCTATCATCAGATCTGGAGTTTTATTCCCAGAGTGGTCCTAACCCTTTTATCTGTCAAGACATTTGGTGCAAAAAGTTTACTTTTATAGAAAAAATTGAACATATTGGCTTGTGAAAACTGCCATCAAAATGTTATTGCTGTGCAATATAGCTGCCGGTGTGATTCATGGGTCGTTAGTAACGCAAAATCGCAAAATCGGGAGAGATTCCATGCAAATATTTGATAAAATCTGCTGTAAATTGGCACTGATTCTAAATAATCATGTGCCGGAGAGGAGAGCAGTTCCTCTTTCTAGCATGGGAAATAATTGATTGTTGTCAAACAAACACTGGAGATGACTTCGCTTTTTGATCAGTTCACTAGGACATTCCTGTCTGAAATCCTGTGTGTAAGGAAATATTAAAGTTCTCAAAGTTACAGACAGGCAATCATGATTTCTGTATTGCCTTTGGGTGGACAATCGGTCAATTTGTGCAGTCCAATGCTCATTGTTGTGTCTGCCTCACTGTGTTAAAAGGGGCGTCCATTTCATGATTTGTACACCGCAAGTGTCCGCAAATTGCTACTTCACCAATTTGTCATGCATTTCCAATTTAGGGAACAAGGATATTTGCAGCAAAGCTAAATTAACGTCATGGCCTGCATTGACTTGTTCTTTGCACTGCTGCCAAATGTTTCAATAGTTACTGATCTACAAAGGAGCATCCATATGGTTTGGTCATTTAGGAACTTTTGTTTTCAATGCATTATTTATTTCATTAAAGACGAAAAAAGATTTGCAGCCCTTTGTGTTGCGTTGCATTTCTACTGACCGAGACTACTAATGATTTTCTGATAAGAAACCCAGCAGCGAAATTAATCAGTCTCGTTAATGGGTTCGACCAAAGTGTTTCATTGTTTCACAGCCCATTTTCCAAAATATCCTCTAAAACAGTTACAATTAGCCACAACAACTACAAACTGATACACGGCTATTTAATTGCGGACAATCGCAGTATTACATTGACAGTAATTTAAGCTGAGCAGAGAAATCATTAGGGTATTATTCCTGGGCTGTTAATTCAGGGACTTAATGTTGTGCTGGTAATGTGATCAGGGAAACGGTTCTTGATTACCATCAGCGGATAGGAAGCAATTGTCATAAAACGTATTTTTCACATCCAGGTCTTGATGTTGGACAGTTGCTGAAAGCAGTTGGAATCATTCTGCTGGAACATTAAATTATTGGACCGACTCTTGCATTATTTTTGCTTTTGCCAATCTTGATGCCAAAGTGAATTATATGGCCTACTGGCCTGTATCAATTTAAGGTCTTTTGCACTTTGACGATTACATTGACGGACTTTTAGGGTTTCAACACAGCAAGTCACTTGTTCCAATCAATTCAATGAGGATCCCCTCAAGTTGATCCAATCTTGTACAATCTATACTTGTGCAAATACATGTTAACTAAGCTCTTTAATTAGTTATGTTTCCGACTGCAGTTTAAAACAAACAGACCATGTCTTCATATTTCCGTGACACCATATCAAGAACTCTTTTGAGTACCGGTAATATAAGTAATTAGATGTTCTCCGTTAACCTGCCATAGTCACATTTGCAATACTGTGGTGTGGGATTTCGATAAGCCATGTTTTTTGTTTCTTATAAATTCACATTATTAGTAATTTGCTCTCTTCGGAATACATTTTCTAACATTTAATAGAACAACAAATTGCATTTGTGTTGAAATAAATGTCGTTGTCTGACAATCAAAACCAATAAATTGTCAATTTGAAGAGCTCTAGAATAAATGTTAGGAATTCTAGAATCAATTCTTCACAGTTTGCCAGAAAGTAGGTGGTTTTTGTAAATATTTATAATTGCCATAAATGTCTCCGAAAGCCAACATTCCAATTATTTCAAATCATCAAATTGTTTCAGTCTGCAACATTATTCTAATGACAACAATTGTCTGTATAATTAATAACTGTAAATAATCTCTGATAATCTTTTATCTAAATATTTACCTATATTTAAAATTCCACACTGTTCCAATTATCTTAACAACAGAGTCCAATCAAAATAGCCTCAGGGGTAAGGTCACTTTGAAGTCCAGTGATTTACAATTGTAACTTACCTGATTAGAAATTTAATTACAAGTCTAGCAGTTCAATATTGCATATATCAAATACTCTTATTGCCTATTTATTGCTGCATTTAAGTCTTACTGACCATGATTACTTTACCTTGACCATATTTCTTTACTTTAATTGACATGGTTACTTAGTATTTGAAATCCCAAGTGTGTGTTTGCATGTGTTCTATGCTGGTATAGGATTAGAACATTGAATAATTTGACTTGTTTAATTAAACTTTTTAATCTGCTAGAATTGGACCATGAGATACATAATGCGAAAAATAAATGGGCCATTTAATTTTACTTTAAAGTTTACTTTGTTTTATTAAACTTTTAAATCTACAAGAATTTGAACATGAGATATCGGTATATGATGCACAAAATAAATGGCTCATTTATTTTTAATTTTAAGTCTTCACAAAAAAGACTGAATTTATATATTCTTTCCAATCATTTAAAATGGGCAAAATACGAATTTAATCCACTGTCTACTTCCTCCCAATTGACAGTTTTATAGTGGTTTTACTTTGTAAAGGTCATTTAAGTGAACAAGCAAGTAGACGTCCAACTGGGTCCCGTTCAATATGTTTGCCCCATGGATAAGATCTATGGCTGCCACTAGACTGTAAATTGTTCTCGACAGATTACCACCCTGTCAGATGATCACATCCTTTATTGAAGTCCCGTGGTTTCAAATCTGCTCCCTTGACCAACGAATGGCCGGCCGAACAATAGAGGCACCCATGTTGCTCGTTTTTATTGGTATTGTAATCACTTCTTCATAAAGACAACATGTTCAACGAGCCTTGAGTAATAATTGGCGGAGTGCTTTAAAGGGGTTTAAATATCCGTGTCATTTATTTTCAAACTTGGGATGAACCTTGTCTGTGCAACATTTTCCTTATTAAATTGGTCACCTGCTCACCCCTCAGTAGATAAATCTGTCTCAAATGACATTCAAGCCTTTAATTTTGAAGAGTTCTTAATGACCACAATTCTATTATTGAACCAAAAGATGCAGAAAAGAGACACAGGACAGACTCATCAAAAGTAATTTATTAAAACTATTAAAACTTCGTTATAATTATGAAACTTCTTTCCTCAAAACATTAGGAATACAACAATATGAATTTTCAAATGAGTGCATATGTTTTAATTTGGATCAAATATGTAAATTGCTCTATATAATTATTTTATTTGCTTTAATCTTTATTTCAAATAAATCCATAAGTAATCCGTAATTGCTTTGATGGGGCTTAAAATAATTTCTTTAAATTCCTAGTTGTGCACTTTTTGCAGCAGCGTAGCTTTAATTGTAGAATATTTGACAGCAAGCAAAACTCTGATAACTTAAATAAAAAACCCATGAATAATTGAGCAAACGTTTATTGAGGGGCAATAAATCAAAATGGTCTCTTAATTGAAATAAAAACATTCTTTTGGATACAGAAATGTTAAATACAGGATTGGGCTCTCAAGGGAAAGCTTTTACCAGCTGGAAAATATGGAATGTCATCACAAAATCCAATAATTCCACCTTTATAGGAGAAAGACAAGTTGATTAAGCAGAGAATGTACCAAAGCGGAAGCCATTTAATGCAACAGTGTTGATGTAATTGTTCAGTTTTATGACTTAATATGTTTTGAATGGTGCTTTTGATTGAACACAGCTTGTATGGAGGTTTATACATGCTTCATGTACTTAAACTGATTTTTTTTGTAAGTTGCTTTCTCTGATATTATGTTTTGCCGTTATACTAAGCGCATGCTAATGGAATTCTCTTACTTGTTTAATGTTTGAGTTTTTATAGTAATTGAACAGTTTGTACATGTATGTAGATGTTTCAAGATATTTCTTGTAGTTGAACATTATTTTTTGGTTGTTCCTTCAGCGAAAGCTTAAAGGTTATATACATGTAGTTTTTAAAGTATAATTGAAATCATTCTTTTAAACATAATTAAATGCGCTCATGGTACTTTATTGTACTACTTATGAATTCGTCTTAATGTGGCTTAATGATTCTCTTACGAGTTTTAACTTATTACAATACTTTCAGCCATGACTTCCTTTTAACAAACAAAATCGGTAAAAGTGGAAAGTGTAGCTATTGATTAGCCTGTACAGACTGCACAGCTGATAAATATATAGTTAATAATAATATTTGTGTACTGTGTTAACCAACTATTGTATCTAACAGGAGGTTATTATATTAACCCTTTCCGACTCAAAGGCAAAATATAAAGGTTATGTGCAACCATCATAAAACCAGAACAGCTTGTGAGTAACTCGCAGGCTCTTCAGGTTTAATGCTGTTTGCTGCTCATCAGTACCTTAGGGTTGGAAATGAAGCCTTTACAACTTGAATCTAGTAAGAAAGATATTAAATTCAATTTGATTTTTTAAGGGCCTGCAAACGCAACAAAGTGCGTATCTGAGTGGTAAAGGGTTAGGATATATATAATTTTCTTGCTCAATGCTGCATGTGTCAGTTATACTTCAAATATCTACTACAGCATAGTTGAAATAAATATTCGGTCTTGCAATTGTAGATCTCTAATAAATAGGTTTACAATTTTCAGCAAATTTTCCATTGCAAAATAATTTTTTTTTTTACTTTTTTATTATGCTCCCCATATATACATATGGGGAGCAAATAGTTGCCAGTTTGTCCTTCCTTACTTCCTTCCGTCACACTTTTGTATGAGTTTCTCATAGCGCCTTCAATATTTTACCGATCTCTTACATATTTGGCATGTAGGCACCTTGCATGGACCTCTACCTTTTGATGAGGTTTGAGGTCACTGAGGTCAAGGTCAATGTCACCGAGGCTAATAATAGATGTTCTCAAGGTCACTCTTTTTCCCACACAATTAACCAATATATCGACAAAGCATCATTGGGGAGCTTCCATTAGTTTTACCGATATCCTTGTTAGACCTGGATGGTCCATTTTGTTCAGGCCTAAACAACAGGTAAAGAATACAAGTATTCATTTCCCCCCCCCTGCATTTAAGGCAAACCATTCCTTCATAACAAAATGTTCGACTTGAAAAGCCGGGCGACAGAGAGTCTAAAGTTAAAACATTTAGCGATTGTCTGTGATAAGTGGGAAATGTTGTGTACGAAAAAGAAGAAAAANGTTCAATCCCCTATCTGCATGACTGTCAATCTATCACTTTGTGAGTTCACTCCCCTGTCTGCAAGACTTTCAATCCATTACTTTGTTAGTTCACTCCCCTGTCTGCAAGACTGTCAATCCATTACTTTGTGAATTCACTCTTCTGTCTGCAAGACTGTCAATCCATCACTTTTGTGAGTTCATTCCCCTGTCTGCAAGACTGTCAGTCAATTACTTTGTGAGTTCACTCCCCTTTCTGCAAGACTGTCAATCCATTGTTTTGTGAGTTCACTCCTCTGTCTGCAAGACAGTCAATCCATTACTTTGTGAGTTCACTCCCCTGTCTGCAAAACTGTCAATCCATTACTTTGTGAGTTCACTCCCTTGTCTGCAAGACTGTCAATTCATAACTTTGTGAGCTCACTCCCCTGTCTGCAAGACTCCTTGTCTGCAAGACTGTCAACTCATCACTTTGTTAGTTCACTCCCCTGTCTGCAAGACTGTCAATCCATTACTTTGTGAGTTCACTCCCCTGTCTGCAAGACTGTCAATCCATTACTTTGTGAGTTCACTCCCCTGTCTGCAAGAATGTCAATCCATCACGTCGTGAATTCACTTCTCTGCCTTGATGCATTACTAGTGTGGGGATTGGTCATCATATAATTTCTACCATTCTTCCCCTTCCCTTTTATTAAAAAAGGGCAGTTGTGTATGAATATCATAAGACACACTTAGGTCATCATAACCATAACCGTGCATGACACAGAATCATGATAGCAGCTTTTGTTCATTATAAGCATGATAATGTAAGACAATTATTTAAAAAAAAAAAAACGAATTAAATTATATTTGTTGGGTTAGGTGTAAAACTGTTTAATCTGATATAGACAAGTTAAGCAAGTACAACAGCTCCACTCTCAACATTTGATTTGTACCATTTCAAAATTGTTGTCTCCTGTCATGTTAGAGAAAACTATTGGAGACAATTAAGTTTTTTTATACAAATTTGTAATGTGAGTCTGATTTTACATTTCAGATTTTACCCGTCCTCTGCCACCGATGTCACGCCAAGAAATTATACCATTCTCATTTAAAAAGGGCCTATCAACGCCTTTTAGGGATTTTTCAAGGCCAGTTGGCCTCAGCCATGAAAGAGGCAAAGACATTGAAATGAAATCACATAACCATGATCGTCACATACCTGTTCTATCAACAATGGCGGTTCACACGCCAACAGATTCGCTCGACCGATCGCGAAATAAAGTTGTGCTTCTTCAAACGGATTCTGGTATTCATAGTGACACCGAAGGCGATAACCATGTCAGAGACTGCATGGTTTGAAACTAGCATTCTTACCATGTTACTGCAATCTTGGTTTAGAAATGATCATGAACTTGCTATTTATAAATTTAATATCTAAATATTTTGGCAGAGGGTGGACTTTGAAATCTTGTGATAATTACAGAATACTTTTCCATGTTTGTTGAAGATATTACTGTTTGTGTGAAAACATCTGGATCTTCCAAATATATATAGTTGAATGTGGTGAACATGTTGCGTTCATGAATTTGACATTTGTCTTATATCGAAGTATTATGACTGTTTATAGTATTTATTTAGTTATGATTTCATACATTATATTTATTCTAAATGCAATTGTAATCAATGTCAGTATTGTTTTTTATGTTGATGATTGTTATTTTGTTTTGTTTTCACATTCATGTATTTTATCCACAATATAACATGGATATATACAATTTCGAACAAGTCCTAGTATTTTTATAATGTGAATGATTTTATAGTAATCATTTGAAGTCTATAGATTGATGAGAAAGCTTACAGTTAAGATGTAATGATTTGTTTAAATATATTTATTTATTCATAAGAAAAATCTTCATATCATAATTATAAATCTTTCTGTCTGAATATTTTGTATGTTCCAAAACAACAATTGTTGTTTAATAATGACAGTTAAACAGTATAAAATGTTTGACAATTTTGCCTATGCATAAATGTTGATTTGACATTTTTTATGTAAGATTTTTATCAAGGTAAAAGGCAGTTTCCTATTTTACGGTTATTTAAGAATTACATAATCTGAGAAATAAATTATGAGTTTACAAATCAGGGTTTTGCAATGCGTGATGCAGAATCGTTATCAAATTTACTGTAAGTATATATAGTGCCATTATGGCTGATTGATTTTTGTATGAATGAAGTTCCTTTTTAAATTAATCTGATATAGACCATGACATGACATATATTTTGTTGAAAAAACAACACTTTTGCAGCATGATTTGTTTATGCAGAAACGTTAAAAACACATCTTTTTCGACTGTCTTCTATCAGAGGGGGTAATCACGTGATAGTCAAAATGGCGACGTCCATGCCGAGACAGGTATTTTTCGCCGTTTTATACCCTTTATTTATTTTTTAAATGCCGCTCACTTTTCAGCCATATCAGCAAGAAACTTATTAGCGTTTATTTCGTATAAATACTCGCTCTATATCTCGACTTTACTCACTACAAAAGTTCATAGGGGGATCACATAATAACAGCTACCGCTAAGAAAATTCATAGCGAGTAAAGTCGCCATCTTCACTATCACGTGATTACAACCTCTGTGTATACACCATGTACATGTTGATCTATAAACTCTAACTGTCAATCAGAATAAGGTTTATTTTAAGATGTTTCCAGATATGTAATGATTGTGTTTTCATGTTTGCGTCAATGAACTATGATTAAAGAATAAGAGAAAAAATATTAACTTGCCGTTTGTGTGTTTTCTCCAGAGATAATTCAAAGTAATTGGCGTTTATTGTATCTCCAGTCGGAGTTAAGAAAAAATAATTGCTACCAAAATTGTCTGTTTCACTGGGGAACAACCGAACATAGTACACCGTTAAATTTTGGGTGACCTCTCTGTACCATAGTTTGAAAAAGGAGCAACTTAATTAAATTGGGCTATTTTGTTGTTGTTGGAAAATTCAGATTTATTGAAAGATTGGTTTATCTCTCACTGCATGAACATTTTATCATATGAATAAACATTTTCTGTTGAAAGAAAATAGCAAACATGGGATTCCTATAATCATGTTAAACTTGTGAGTGCTGACAGTTTCAGTGATCTGCACCCCATGTTGAAAATGCTAAAATTGAATCAACAATTGGAAGTTCTTTTCGAGAATGTTGTCTTAGAAAAAGGCTCTTGCTAACAAAAGAGTTCGAAGAAATGAAGTGAAATATAATTATATGTCTGAACATGGAAACAGGCTTGTTTTGACACATTGCGATTTTGTCTGTTTTTCACATAAAATAAAATCATTGGGAAGTGATTGTTTCATCATTGTCCATACGGCCCCAAACTAAATTGTATGTTAAGACTACCATCTCCCAAAATATAGGGTGATCGTTGGCCTCAATGTTTTTTCGTTCACTTTTTTTTACTGTACACAAGTTATTTCCCACTTTAAAAAGGTTATTCAATAAAACAATTCTTCCAATTTGCTTTGTGACACATCTTCCATTATATGTAACATTTTAATTTGTGAATTTGATCTAATGAAGCGAAAATGTAAACAAAACTCAACCTGGAATACACAAAAAAAACGTTTAAGGTTGGCACCAACAATAAGGTGGAAACATAAGACTTTTTTGAAGGCCTTCCAACAAACTTGATGGGGAGATGCTTTGGTAGTCTTGCTTTCATACTTTTGTGTTCTAAACAATTGTTAACTTGGTCAATAGTACATTACTATTCTGTCATCCAAATAAATTGCCCGCGTAAAATGAAAGTTGAATTAACATTACCATCTAGTATAATATAATTTATAAGTACAATACTCTACGGGTATATGACTTTGAATACATTAAAGGTTGTTTGGTGCCTTATTTATAATGCTTTCATAAAACGTCTACATACATTCATAGTCCTTGATTGAAAGGTGTTTGCCTCAACCAAGTGTTGTCAAAATAAATAATACATTTATGTTCAAGTGTTTTTCACAACAAGTTTTAAAATATTGACTGATTCTGGTTTTATTTGAATCAGAATTCAATGAAAAGTGAACTGAAAACAATCATCCCCGGTCCACAATATATATTAACACTTTACTCTGCAAATTGAACGGAATAGGTAAATGGTAATGGTAAATGCCTTCAATGGGGTAAGGCTTTATAGTGTACATATAAAGGTACGTACATGAATATGCAATCAAAATGCGTTCATGGAATTAAAGGAAAGTGATTTTCATGTTTAGTATAAATGCAAACGTGAAAAATATATGAAAGATTCATAAGCATTTTTGTTGATCACATGGTTTAAATGTGTCTGCACCACTCAAGTTGCGTGGTATACGATTATAAGACTTGTTTTCTGAATTAATTTTCCACAATTATTACAGAAACAGTTTGAACAACATTATTACAGCTGCAAGTTTTATAAAGTGGGGTGTAATTGCTTTATAAGTTATAACTATCAAGGGTCTGCAGAGGCTAATCAGGGACAACACTTTCCGCCTAAACTGGATTTTTGCTAAGAAGAGACTTCCTTAAAACGAAACAAACAAACAATAAAAGCAGAAAGTGTCGTCCCTGATTAGCCTGTGCGGACTGCACAGGCTTATCTGGGACGATACTTTACCTGCATGCATTAAACCACATTTTTACAGAGCGAGGCTCATTTATGAAGTAATGTTTCCGAGTGTTTCATTACTCGACGGTTTGTGTTTTCATTTGTGCAGAAAGATGGATCTGACAATGTGGCCATGATATTGTGATATGTTACCTAATCGTATTTGTTTCTGGTATTCATGTATTATAAACGTACAAACTATCCAGTCATTGTGCGTCTTTCTCCCGAAATTTCACAAGAAAACACACACACAGCAACCTGACAAGCCTTTTGTCCCATCCACAGACAGTTGATTTGTTATCATACCGGTGGATACGGGTTTCGAAAGTATTTCCCGTATGGATGAGGTAATAAGGGATACCCCTGTAATCCAAGATTTGTTTTACAAGATTAAAGTAATTGAGCGAAAGTAAAGTGGTGTCTTGATGATATACTAATTGTTTTCAGCGGAAGTTCGAAGTGAGTAAATATATTCCCACGATCCCTGGGTACCACGTGACGAACAGACGTTGCGTTACCGTATCCATTTATGTGTGACAAGACACTAGATTATATTTATGATCTTTAGGAAAATTGTATGATTTTTAGAGCTATACTGGGAACTTTTGCATGTTTATGCACATCATGTTAGACAGATACATTATTCTACAATAGCACGCTACCCATTATGTTTAGATGGGTTCCGTACATAATTTCATGTACATCACGAAGCTTTCACGGCAAATACTAAAGGTTACCGGTATACTGCACCAAACGACGCATACTTAATATGCAATTTCACATGCAGCATTCGTTGATGGTCGAACTTGTAGGTTATACCAACGTTTGCGATTCTGCAGTATTTAAACAAAATCAAAACGCCGACAGCGTACATACTTTTTACGAGAAAAGAACAACATCTGAATAAGGACTTTATTTGTCTGCATGTTTGCAATAGTATTCCTAAAACCATGTCATAACCACTGTATTTTCTCACAAGCGCTTCACCCGGTTACAATTGTTTTGATATGGAATTTTGAAGAAAAAAAAACATCACGTGTTATCTAACGTAATAATACGCTGTTGGCAAGTATTCAGCCAACAAATCCATGTGCATAGCCAAATGCATAGCATGAATGCATGGCCGAAAGGAGGTTTTATAATCGTTCGATAGTGGTTTTGGATCTTTTTCTTGTCATCTATTTATCGAAAGTATTATCGATAACAGGACAACTCACTGTGCCTCGAGAGAAGCGCACGGACGGATGTAATGATTTACTTACGCATGGCCTGCTTAATAAAGAAGTAGCTCGTTCATTACAGCTTTTTAAATACCACTACAAATTCTTGTCGGCTTGCTCTAACAGTCTAATAATCAATCCAGAGTAGCAAAAATTTCACGTTGTTTACTTGCAATTACTGTAATTTTAGAATTCGATATGAAGAGGCACTGCACCGAGTCGTTGTTTACTGTCAAACAAGCGCCCGTCACTCGGCAACCTGTTTGTGTTTCGTGTTAACGGCACTCAAACCAATTTGACGCAAAATGCCAAGACGGCATTGATGGCGGCGTTGGGTTGAAGCAAACCGCGTCTGGTAGAGTGATCTGTAGCCTCTCAGAGAGTCTTCGGTGCAGATATTCATCCGCGCGGTTATTCAATGGCGGTGATGAGGCAAAATAGAACTTGAAATAAATATATACACATATACAACCAAACAATGTAATTGCCAACAAAACGTGCAATTTGAAATCGTTTAAATATTCAGTAAACACACTTTTTTTTCTTCTAAAACTATTTGGGACAATTTTATTTCTCTTAACAAATACTTAATGAGTATGGACGCATTTGCGGTCATATTAAAGAACACAACGCTCATTCTCTAGAATCAGAAAGCAGCCGACAAAAACAGACTCCGTAAATATTTGAAACGTCACGGGCCGTTGCGGTATTTAAGTCTAAATACTTAATATCGAGAAACTGCTGGCGGAATGCTGGAAAAATAATCAGCGGCGTACATCAGTCAACCAGAACATTGGACGCAATTAGAGGAATAGAAAACACGGTTGTTCTGACAGATCAGGAAAACAAGCAGACGGCATCGGGTCGGCACCGCACAGTGAGCGACATGCGCGCGCAGACGACCTGGTGTCGCGAACTTGTTGTTTACAGTGGTTCCACGCAGTCGCATTATGTCACTCAAAACTTGCGTTTCCGATTCATCGCTAGTTCTAGCACAAGTCTCAGGGTGTCGTGCGCGGGCAGACGACATAGTGGCGCTTATTTCCACGCAAGAGAGTTGGGTCTCTCAGACTTGCGTACACCGAACAAAAGCAGACATACATTTCCAATATATTTCCTAAAAATATATCATGTAAAAACATTACGTACATCATAATTTTCTAGCCTATGCACACATTGGCAAAACACACCTAATTATTTTCTCAAAAAATACTTTATTAAGATCGGAATTACCCATTATGGACCTGCGATAGTTATTCCAGCTGTACACTTCATGTTCTGGGGTCGGTCCTTTCGTTGCGACTGAAGAAAGTTTATATAAAAACAAAAACCAAATCTTCGCTCAGTGACGGGTGCTATTGTATGCTTTTAGATGAACTTACCATATCCGTTGTTATGCCGTTGATTGAAAATACACGAGCTACATTTGAATTCTCCGCGTTTTTTTTATTTAAAATACAGATTTGAGCCTCGCTCTAGGAAAACGGGGTTCAATGTACGTGCGTAAAGTGTTGTCCCTGATGAGCATGTGCAGTCCACACAGGCTCATCAGGGACGACATTCTCCGCCTGAACTGGATTTTCGCGGAGAATAGACTTTTTTTTAACGAAACATATCATAAAAACGGAAAGTGTCGTCCCTGATTCGCCTGTGCGGACTGCACATGTCAATCAGGAACGACACTTTTAGCACATGCATTAAACCCGGTTTTCCCAGAGCGAGGATTATTGGTATAAGCGTAACTTGGGAAAGGCTTATTTAGTGCTAAATTGCAACAAACCATACTAAAAATTATATAAAAAAAATCCCTGGAAACTCAACAATGACATTGATAAAGTATTAGACTCGAGCAGATTAACTTCATGTATTAATATCGTTACCCAGAAGTTTATAAAGTGAAGCAGAATTATTATTTGCGTTATTTATTTTGTTTAAAATGTTTTACCTAACATTCCTTGAAAAGGCGTTATTATAAGTACTATATAAACATTCTTGATAGTCACGATTTAAAAAGCATTTTGCTAGCGTATCCAGTTACGAAAGCACGTGCATTCACACGGAAACATGTGGTGAGATAATCCAAGCATGAAATTCACGGATTATCGAATTGTCAAGCGCAAACGATATTTAAAACAATTATGAAACTTTTCCCAGAAAGTGCTTTACATCTGCTTCACAAATAGTTTTGTCAGAAATTATTTAACACGCATGATCATATTCTCTTTTTAATTACATGTGTACGTTCGTTCATTCGTTCGATTCATCGCTGTTATTTCCGTTTCTTCTTTGTTATTCGTTCGTTTTGTTTCACCCCGTGTATTATTTCGTTCTTTACTTATTTCGTTCTCCCCTCATAATGGAACGTTCACACCCGGACCGACCCATACATGAGTCGATCCCTTATCTCTTCTTACCGTGTTCGCGCGTGCGTTCGGAATATTTACAAATCGCACAGACAATATATAAATATTACATTAATGGTATTTTCTTTATCGAAAATATTAATCTATACTCAACGTGAATAAATCATATTCTTCCTCGATGTCTCTTTGATTACAGCATAGACCGCAACATAGATTGTAGGTATAACGCATAGTTAAGAACCCAGCGAAACGGCTCATTGTCTACAGATTATGTAACCTTATGTGTTATGTTAATAAAACTGTATTGAGAAATGTCCCGTGAAAATCAGAACGTTTGTTAATATTTTCTAAAAAGCGAAATTGATGCCAAAAATATATCTCCCGCTCAGTGGGAGGGCGTTTGTTTGCAATGTGTTTTTTTCGCGTAACATAGAGAGGCAAATGTGCAAAACCGTTAACGTAAGAGCATACAGTGGTAAAACGAGAGGTCCCGTGGCTTTACACTTGTTTAGTAGCGCACGTAAATCACGCGCCATTTAACTAAGAATGGATTGCTGATTGTCACGTGCAGGCACGAGATGCACGTAAAGAAATAAGCCGGGAATGCAAACAGTACTGAAACGCTTTCCTGGGATGCATCTGAAATATGTTAGGGCTGTCTAGCAATGTAAAACATATGTCATGATCTGCATTTCTCGGAGGTATCGTTTTCTTTTGTTCGGGTTTCATTTTGCTACTATGCAGGCGAGCGTTGTAGTCTATCGAGTTGTTGAGTTTTGGATCAGAATCAAAATTCAGAACGCTACATAAATAACAGTAAACTGCTAAAATTCATACAAATATTTTGATTATTTTTGTCTATGCACACATCATCGTTGAAACACACGGTACATATTCCCTAGTCACACTATTGATCAAGAAACACACGGAACATTTTCCGTGGTCACACGATTGATCGTTGAAACACACGGTACATATTCCGTAGTCACACTATTGATCGTTGAAACACACGGTACATATTTCGTAGTCACACTATTGATCGTTGAAACACACGGTACATATTCCGTAGTCACACTATTGATCAAGAAACAAAGTGTATTCTGAGAAAACTGGACAAAATGCATGTGCGTTAAGTGTCATCCCAGATTAGCCTGTGCAGTCCGCACAGGCTAATCCGGGACGACACTTTCCACCTAAACTGGATTTCCGCTAAGAAGAGACATCATTCCAGCGAAAATTTCCATAAAAGCGGAAATTGTCGTCCCTGATTAGCCTGTGCGGACTGCACAGGCTTATCTGGGATGACAATTTACGCACAAGCATTATGCCCAGTATTCTCAGAACACGACACAAAGAACAAAGTGTATTTGGGTGGACGTAGGTTTCGACGATGCGCACACACTTATCTATTTCGCTTTTAATGTCTATATTGTATATTTGACCACATGGGTCTCGGCCTTCTCTATTATACGCTAACTAAACTAAAAGTAAAGCTACACCTTTTTTATCTTGCCCTTTTATTCATAACTTATTTAAAGGGGCATACAGACGGTTAATACGTGTTTTCATCGAATCACATATTTTGACTTGTACACACACAGAAGGTGAACAATTTTAATAATTTAAAAGATATATGAAAAATAGCGCTATACTTAGACTAATTAATTATTGTTTAAATTACAACCCAAAATATATTCAGCAATACACATATACTACAAACTGTCATTTGTTTACTCTCTATAGAAGACAAATACACATGTACATTTTCTGAGAGAGATCTAAAATAACACCTTTGATTTTCTGTCTACATATTCTTATTTGAACACTTCGGACCGGTGCACCATCGACAAAATAGACTTACAATACATTAATGTTGAACAAATTTGAATCTAGTGTAAACCATATTTATAGATTGTTAAAGTAAAAAGGATAAGTTTTTCATAAAATATACCTAGTTTTAACTCAAAAATCACTTACGTTTAAAAGGAAATCAGTACTTCAAATTATAACCTAACATTTTGATAATTGTGCACGATTTTTAATGTTTGTACACAGGGTCTGTACACGGAAATAGTAATATAAAATATACGGTAGATTTTGCAATTGTTATTTTGTAACAGACTTATAAATGAACAAAAATGAAACGTATACATTTTGAAAGGAAAGGAAGTGACATTGTCTCTTTAATATAGAAACGTACCATACTACTTAATATTTCGTATACGTGTTATTTTTCAACCTTGTTAATATCAGTGGATATCTCCTATAAATATTCAATTAAGCTCAGTGTATTATGAATTACCGCCAATCTTTCGTGCTAATTGTCCAGAATTGATTCACAGTGTGCTCTATGGTTAAAGGGAAAACTATGTCAACGTTATTTATTCCGCTAATAAAAAACAATGAAAATATAAATTGTTTTCACTGTTGTATATAATATATTATATTACTTAACACGTATTGAAAAAAAATATGTTTATCCTTTACAAATGTTATGCACATATTTTAATCGTTTGGCTTTGTTCTACTCTTGCGAGATATTTGTCTTTAAACATTATTTATTTACCGTTTAATATTAATTACGTTTCGAAAATATCTGAATATTTGTGTTTATTTAGAAATCATACCAGCATAACATAAAAAGTTGTTAATCTAATGTGTTTAAGCAAAGCACAATACAGGTATTTAAAACAAATTTTCATAGTTTAAAATATTGTTAGAGCTATTTATTATTGCATAATTAAAACTAACACTTGTGCTCTCTGATCTATTTATTGCGTTAATCCTCTTGACTTGATCAAAGAAACTTGTCTTTATTGGTAAGATTTGACACATTTGTTACTTGATTTTGGTGTGATAATGATGCATTTGAGAAATAATCCAAGGTTATTTCATTAATTTCAGAGATTGTCTTTTAATTGTGATTGTTATTATAAAGTAAGGTGCAACATACAAAACGCTAAAATGAACAAAATGGATCAAGTATGATTTTATTTTTAATGAAATATTAAAGTAATAAACGTGAGAAAAAATAACAATTACATAATGCAATTATTTTATTGTTTTTACTTTCAGAGTTATTATAACAGGGTTGAAAATGTGAACACAAACATTTTATGTTACTAATCCTTTTTATTTAATTTTTAGTGATTTAGAAAGCAAAATACAACACAATATTACAAAAAAAACGTAAGGTTTACTGTGATAGACGTTAATGTTTCAGTAATCATAAATTATTAAGTTTAAAGGGTATTGTTTAGTCCGCTTTAGGATTTATTTGACATCAGCAGTGAATCAAACAACCTGTGGCTGGTATCAATTACATGCCGACTTTTATTAATTAACATGTCAATAATAAGAAAATCTATGCAAGCAATACGTTGTTAAATGCTTCTATGAAATCAATAAAACTAATGAATTTGTTTCTCAAATGGACTTTTGTTTTTCTTGCAATGGACACCATACACAGTTAAATAATCAAAGCGCTGAAGGCACTGAAGTTGTTCGCTCTGTNGAGAACTATGGTTCCCAAATGGAATCTTGGGTTCTCATGAAAACCTAGGTTATCAGAGAGAACGACGCGAAAAGCAACCTTGTGCCAAAGCAAATGATAACCCTTTTAATGACTGTTTCTTTCAGTATTGTATCTCAAATAAATTTAATTGCTCAATAAAACATGAAGTTCTGGTTGTCTTTGACGTTTGCAAGAGCGAATGGGAGTATTTGAACTTGGCTGGCTTTGTTTAAACTTATTAATTAAATAAACTGCTTGGAAAGCCTCTTATTGAGACACTCGTGAGTCTGTTTCCTGGGTAGAACCAGTTCTTGGTGTCCTAAGCGAAGATCTTGAGAATGTTCCCTGATTGGGGATCAAACCCAGGACCTCCCGATCACCAGGCCAGAACCATAGAACACTAACATTTTCGCAATCTTTTGCAAAGCAAGGGCATAGCTTCAGAGGCACACCCTTCGAATGCCTCGAAAAGTTAGCTATAGCCCATAAGAGGGTCTGCACAGTTCGGCATAGCTGTCTAACCCAAGCTTTGACCTGGGCTGAGGGAGGAAGTTAAACAAGTGAAATACAAAAAAAGATCATGGTTTTCCCCTATTTCACCTCAAGAACATTAGTTTGTACTGACAGGATCATTAAGAAACACACTTTTTCTTTTCCAATGTCCACTTGCTGACAGGCTTCCTCCAAGCAGAGGTGTCTTTTTGCAGGCTTCTAAGTACCATCACAGGAATTCTGATGACTTTTGTCAGCCTGCTTGGTTGAAATCACCCTGTACTCTCGGGTCACCCTGGCTTAAAGTGTTATGCCCTTAAAACTAATTTAGTTTGATCCATATAGGTGTCAAAATGTATGTCACAGTCCTGCTAACATATATTTTACAGTTGTTTTTCATGAGAAAGT
>VMBQ01005699.1:0-27766 GCA_007657795.1 Dreissena rostriformis
AAATTTTGCCCAGTTTTCTCAGAACACGACACAAATAAGCCATGGGCATAAACACAGTCTTGTTAATGTGTAAATGTGAACATATATTAATATTAACATATACTGTTTATCTACTTATATATTGCCAAACATTTTGCTTATGCTCACATAATTTGTCAATATGACAAGTGGGTACTGGTAAGTACCTACCTGGTACTATACAATCTGAGTTGTGCAAACATTGGGCGCAGTATTCACAGGCTTCTTCATTCTCCAACCTGCAACAGAAAGGTTTTAGAGCAAGATATAATACATTAACCCTTTGAGTGCTGGAACCGGATTTTGAAGGTTTTTGCAAACAGTTTTGATCCAGATGAGACGCCACAGAACGTGGCGTCTCATCAGGATCCAAACTGTTTGCTATTCTGATAGTATTTTTTGGAAAAAAAATCGAAAAAAATGCTAATTTTTTAAATTTAGCAGACAACATTTTAGCAGACGACAAATTTCCCAGCATGCAAAGTGTTAACAATGTCTTATCGCAGACAAAGCCATAACTTACACTTATTTTACAAAAATGGCAGTTACATAGAAAATCAATTTATAGAACTCGTATCTACACATTTATGCCAAGCCTGATGATATGGTAAATATTTATGCCAAAAGAAACAAAATCGATGTCATGTTTTTTTTTACTACTTCAACTGTCTTAAAAAGTCACAAGCATTTACTAGTGTAATGTGGGAAAAAAATGTATTTAAACAATTAAAGTTTGCAGTTTGTGTACATGTAATATGACCTATTTAGTACTACTTGAGACTTTTTGGATAGCACTATAATCAGAAAATGAATTGAAGTCTCACTTAAATTGCTTTTACTAACTAAAGTACTACTGTAAGAAACTATTATGACACAAAGCTGATCCTGACTTAATCAGCCATGCAAACAATCACAAACACATAGTACAGCACTGAATTCTGGGTTTGATGGGTGAACTTGTACCATGGTCTTTAGGGGCATAAATGCTTTGTTGTCAAGTAATGTTTAACCAAACCTCTGAATTTAAATAAAACACAGGCTACATATTTAAGATATTTAAGAATTAACTTTTTATTTTGAATGGATTCTACAATGGGAAGAAACTCTTACAAGGCTACATCTACACACTGTAAAAGTGCTCTGCCTCAGTATATTGATTGAACAGCAGTTTGCATAAACCGGTCTGGCTCCAAACTGCCGACCTTATATCTGGGCCCTACAAATGTACATATGCAGGCAAAGTCCTGGAGGATTTGGGCTCCCTTAGACCTGGGCAACACAGATGTTCACATATAGGCAAAGTCCTGGACGATTTGAGCTCCCTTATACCTGGGCCATACAGATGTACACATATAGGCAAAGTCCTCAGGGATTTGGGCTCCCTTAGACTTGGGGCATACAGATGTACACAAATAGGCAAAGTCCTCATGGATTTGGGCTCCCTTAGATTTGGGGCATACAGATGTACACATATAGGTAAGGTCCTTGGGGATTTGGGCTCCCTTAGACCTGGGCCATACAGGTGTACACAAATAGGCAAAGTCCTCAGGGATTTGGGCTCCCTTAGAATTGGGGCATACAGCTGTACACATATAGGTAAAGTCCTTGGGGATTTGAGCTCCCTTATACCTGGGCCATACAGATGTACACATATAGGCAGAGTCCTCAGGGATTTGGGCTCCTTTAGACTTGGGGCATACAGCTGTACACATATAGGTAAAGTCCTTGGGGATTTGGGCTCCCTTAGACCTGGGCCGTACAGCTGTACACATATAGGTAAAGTCCTTGGGGATGTGGGCTCCCTTAGACCAGGGTCATACAGATGTACACATATAGGCAAAGTCCTGGGGCATTTGGGATCCGTTTGCACCTTCATCTTCTGTACTCACTTGTATCTGACTGAGATCATGGCGTGTATGGTCCTCACTTGGCTGTCCTTGATTGCACCAAACCCATTCACCAGCGAGTAAAGGTCTGTTAAGTCTACATCGCCCGGCAACCCATCCACCTGTGGACGGAACGTGTCATTAAATGCATTTGAGGCATGTTGTGGGAAAATTTAATGAATGTGAGTAAATAATTGTCTAAGATCTTATTAACTAGTTTTGGATGGCACTTTCGACCTACAATAAATTAAATGGTAAAAATAGACTTCCTTAAAACACCAGATATACACCAATAAATTAATTTAAAGCAGAAAGTTCTGCCCTTAATAGAATGCCCATGCTTATATGCAATGCCATTTCACAGATGTGCATTAAGTCATCAGGGTGGTTGATCACATGTTAGTTGTGTAAATGTAGTAAATTAGTTTTAAAGACAGCTGCTTTATTGAAACATAAATCTGTGGTTCCAACGTACATGTACACTAACATCGATGTTAATCCATATTTTTTATATAAAAAGCACTTTTAGACACATCTTATACAAACTTTGCACAAATCAGTGATACTTTAAATTGATTTATTACTCCCAAACTAACACGAGCTGACAACCAGACCTGCACAACATCCCTCCCATAGAGCCTCCATATCGAGTTATCTGCTACAACAGGAGCCTTCTTTGTTGGAGTAATTTTCTGCTTCTTGTGCGCTTTCTTCTTGTGGTTGACCACTCTTTCAAACCCTTCCATATCTGAGCTATGGACGTCCTCACCTTCCACCGCCACTGAACTTCCTAGCAGATTACTGGTGTTGATGACTGGTAATCTCTTTTCCGTAGTTATTGCGCTGCATATTTTGGCAACATTGCCTTTATCATCCTTCATATTGAGACTGTTTGCGATGCGTTCCACCTCCGAATTAATATCACTCAAGTCTGTAGTGTCAGCAGAACTATCATTGCCTATTATGTCTTGAGTAACAGCCTCATGAGTACCTTCTTTATTCCCATGAGTAATTTGACTATTTTGTAGCTCAATAGTACGATGCACATCTTGGACATCATCTGAAAATGGACAATGGATATTCTCAACCTGATTTTCGTCCATGCCACAAGAAGCATTACCATACAAAGCTTCGTCTTGTTCATTTTCAACCACTGTAGGATGTGGTTCAGAGATCTCCACAGTTTCATCGGGCAAGTCAGACATGTAGATGTCATCCTCAAGATCCTGTGTTTCCTGCCAGTCTGCAGATCCCTCTAGGGATATATCACCATTATTGGTTACATTGGAAACATTAGAAAACTGACTGCCATTTGACTGTTGTTCACCATCATCATGGAAGTATTCCATGGTGTTACCTTTGCATTCGACTCTTTCAATGTAACCATCACTGTGTGCTATGTTAGAAGCCCTTTGCTTATCTGGGACATTTTGAGGCTTTTCATTTGACAGTGAAGCTGAGGACTGGATGTACTGATCCATGGCCTGTCCAAGACACATGATTTGATCTGGTGGGTAAGCAATAGGGTTACAATAAGGCTCATCAGAAGGTTTGGCACTTTCACTTTGAGATCTATGATCGGGAGGATTATACGCCAAACAATGACTATACTGTATATAATTGTGAGGCACATTTTCATCATATTCGCCATGACTTCTGTCCCTTGCTTTTTGACTATACTGTATAAAATTGTGAGGCACATTTTCATCATATTCTCCATGACTTCTGTCCCTTGCTTTTCGAATGTCCTCCAGAGTAACTGCATATTTCTCATACATAGGGGCATCTTCTGGTGTGCATGCAGAGGCTTTTGCTGATGAGACACTACTATTGTCACTCTCTTGTAAGAACTTATCAATATTCTGCCTAGTTAGACTCACAACTCTTTTTGTCTTTTTTGCCAGTGGATATTCTTCTAATAAGGACTGATTTGCTTTCACAAAATCAAATTGTTTTTTCAACAGTTTTGGTTTCACACCAGTTTCTGGCCGGATATCAAAACTAGACATGCTGCTGGACTGGCTGTCAGCTGCCACATCAAAGTCAGGAGAAAAAACTAAAGGGATCTCATCTCTTCGAACAGAATGGCGGCTTTCAAAACTAGGGGCACAGACCTTCCTGAGATCACTGTCATCTGCAATATTAGTTCTATTTACATGAGTTAATCATAGATCAAATGTACAATGCAACTGACACACAAACACTAAGAGTACAATCATAGTTTTTATTATATACTATTCAAATGTAGTATACATATATTTGGACCCACCTCTGTGAAAAAAAGGGATTAGTGCATTAGTGTTAAGTGTGGTCCCAGATGAGCATGTGCAGTCCGCACAGGCTAATCCGGGACAACACTTTCTGCTTTTATTGTATTGTTCATTTAAATTAAGACTCTACTTGACGAAAATCAAGTAAAGGCGGAAAGTGTCGTCCCTGATTAGCCTGTGTGAACTGCACAGGCTAATCTTGGAGGACACTCTACGCATTTGAATTAAAACCTCTTTTCACAAAGCAAGGCTCATTTATAAATTATACTGTATTACCATGCAGAGACGGTTCAATCAAGGATTAAGTTGACCTATTGTGGGTTTTTCTTTAGTTATGCCTAATCTAATCAATTACTTCAAATCTTAACAGAAAAACCTCAGAAAACAGAAAAGAGGAGTAAACTTTGATTTGTATACTGTTAATTAACAATTGACTTACTTTGCGCATTTAAAATATAAAATATTAAGTTTTATTTGAACTTTAGAAATCATACTTGATAAAACTGGTACATGATTAAAGTAATCATCCATGTTCAGGTCTAGAAAAAAATACCTTTTCAATCTACCAATGTATAACTTTTATCTATGTAGATGAATAATGTACCTGATAAGGGTGGAAAATCCTCATGCTGCCATTTATTGTTTATATTTTCCCTCCCTGTATCACTTAGTGGTGCCTATTGTAACAGAAAGCGACATTAGTTTAAAGTCATCACATTATTCCATGTACAGTTGTGTTTTTCAAATACAGTTACCATACCAGATCAGTAGCGTAATGATGTTGTTTCGGTGAAAAGCAATAAATGTTTTGAGATTTCTTTTACACCAGTTTGATTAAATATTACCTTTGCTTACTGTTTCAGCACACGGTCTTATTTTTAAACGCAGGAAAAATGAATATTTGATACTTTTTTTTCGCCGAAGAATTCATGCATTAACGGATCAGTTGTAGCCATAATGGATCAAGTGATCGAAACCACTCAGGGGGCATCAAACACGCTATTTGAACTGTCGAAACATGAACTGTGTTGTTTACAATGACCAATTTACATTGCCAGTTATTATTTATATTCATTTTGTTTTGTTATTAATTGTTTTCTATATGTGATCTTGTATCTACACTTTACGCATGGTGTTCTTGTGTGAATTATCTGTTGAAAATCCTAAATAGATCGAAAAGATATGGACATCTTACAAACCATGTAAATTGTTTGAATCATATCTAATCATCGATATTGAACATGGAACATAAATAAAAACATTACGATTGAGATCATTTATTGTAAGAATCAACATGATTTGCATATATTTTAATATAATATATTACCAATATGCATATTATCACGCTTGATCCGTTATTGCCCTTATTCTTCAGTTCATTTAAGGTGTTGCAAAATCTTAAACACGAATTTAAACTAAAATGGACTTGAGCAGGCAGAAAGACTACTAAATGGCCTTTAAATTAATGCGTAAACTTCTTACTTTCCAACAGAGTTATAGCATGTGGCCGCGAAAAATGTTCAACCTCGATTTGGAAACGAGACAGAAGTCAACAAAGTCGTATATACATGTCAGCAAAACATACCGAAATGTTTGACAAAGAGTAGCTCCGATGACGACTCAATCAATGCGTTTTAAAGAACAGGCCTTAAAGATGCTGTGTGCAAAATATCATCTAAAAATGTCAAATATTTATCGCGATACGCAGACTTAAACATCAAAGTGATCCGCTATTGGTAATGATCCAGTAATGGTAACTTGACTGTATATTATATGAATAACAAGCCACCTATAATTTATCATATTAATTATTACAGAACAACCATAAGACAATCCTTTATCTGTCAATATTTAATCTTAGCAGCTAGGCTAATAGCTAAATAATAATAAAATTAATAATAAGACCCTGTGTCATTAAATGCAAAATCCTGACCTCCAGTGAAATCCTTGTCAGCATTGATTCATAAGCACATATGAATATGTGTTGACAAATTAGACAAAACACATTATTTTGGGTTAACCAAGCTTTTGGACATTATGTTTAGGTCATAATGAGGTCAGGTGATGGGGTGTGCTGACAGTGTTCATAGATAACATCCATTCAAGTAGCAAAGCTGTGTATGTAGCATTAACGAAATGAGTCATTTTGTGTTCACCAATAATTTGGACCTTCTAAGTCCAAAAGAATGAAAATGTAAAGATCTCAAGGAGGTCAGGTGATGTAAGAGTGTTTACATTGTTCATAGATGCATGCATGAAAGTATCAAAGCCTTGTAGCAAGCGGTACTGATGTTGTACGAAACTCTTTAGCCTTTCTGAATTCGAAAAGTCAAAAAGTAGGTCAATGTCAAGATCAAGATAAGGTCTGGTGATGTGGGTGTATTGAAACTGTTCACAGACATCATCTATTCAAGTATTAAAGCAGTATTCATGAGAGACATAACCCTTCATTTTGGGTAAACCAAGAAATTGAACCTTCTGTATAAGTCCAAAAGTAGGTCAGTACAAGGTCAAAATGAGGTCTAGTGATGTGAGTGTATCAACACAGCTCATAGATAAGATCCATGCAAGCATCGAAGCTTTGAAACAAGCAATCTTTATCTTTGATGAAACACATACATTTTGGTTAACCAAGAATTTGGACTTCTGAATCAGTCTCAGTTAAAAAGTAGGTCAATATGTCAAGGTTAAAATATGGTCAGGTGATGTGTGTGAGTATAGTGTTCAAAGACCTTATCCATTACAGTATCAAAGCCTTGGCATTGACTATTGATCTGAACTGTCATTTTGGATTAACCAAGACTTTGGCCCTTACGAATTAAAAGTGGGTCAAGATTGAAATGAGGTCCGGTGATGTGGGCATCTTGAGAGCATTCATGGATAACCACCAAGAAGTATCAAACCTTTGAAGGAAGATTTATTAATGATATTTTGAAATGTGTCATTTTGGGTTAACCTCATATAGATGGAAGAATGATCGAAGGATCTTGTTATCTAAAGAACAAACGGACATGCCAATCTCTTATTGCCTTCGGGCATTTGTAGATGCTGGGGGCATAGTAAAAATATTTATTAATCACAAACATTTTTTATTTATTTTTGTTTTTCAAGAAATTCTTAACACAACCAAAAGGCATATCATTCTTACACGGTATTTTCTTTTAACCTAGTTATTCACACTATTTTTTTAAATTCAATGCCTTAGGCTGTTAGGGACACCTGAATGTCTTTCCTCATAAGAACCAGTACTTGGTATGTTGGGAAAGTAATTGAGAATCGTCCCTGAGATGCTGGGATCAAACCTGGTTGCAAGGTGGATACTGCATTGTTTACACTATTGTGAGCCTCATTCAATAATAGATTTAACCCTTTGCATGCTTGGAAATGTGTCGTCTGCTAAAATGTCGTCTGCTGAATTTATAAAATCATCATTTTCTTCACTTTTTTTCAAAGACCACTATCAGAATAGCAAACAGTTTGGATCCTGATGAGACGCCACGTTCTGTGGCGTCTCATCTGGATCCAAACTGTTTGCAAAGGCCTTCAAAATCCGGTTCCAGCACTCAAAGGGTTAAATGATAATGAACGCAAGTAATTATACCTGTATATTTACTACATGCTCTGCTATTTGCTGCACTTGAGAGGCGGCTGTTGACTTCTGGCTACCAACGAGACTTGACATCTGCTCCCTTCTTAATCTTGCACGACCCCGACCTGGCTTCCCATGCTTATCCTGAAATTATTGTATGAATAGTATAATCATGATGCATTACATTTTTGTATATCTGTAGCAGTTTTCAGGTTGTGCATATTCTCAGACAAGGAACATCAGGAATATTCTTTTGAAGCTAAAATTACAACAGAACTGTTTAAATTACATGTACTAAATGAATGATTAAATCTGAAACAAGATGCACCTTTTTACATGTTGAAATGTTTAATGCTCTTCCATAAGTTTTCTTTCTCAACGATTTATACATATGCAGTTTTTGTGGAATTGTGACAAAATTATCGTTAAGCCCTAAAATAAGTAGAAAAAAGTTGGTATTATTAAACAAGAATGCCCAATTGTGTCAAAATATCTGGCCATAACTTCTAGTGATAATGAATTTAATTTTGATTGTAAAACCTTCATATCGGGATTAAATAGTAAATCATCTGAAAAAACACACACATTTTTTTCGTGAAATTAAACAGTGTATTTATCTTTGTATACGTAAAATGGTAACACCAAGAACTCATGGTCTATCAAATAGTTGTAAACTCGCTTTGCTTTTATTAAAAAAAAAAAATATTAAGTGGAAATCTTTCTATTTGATGCTGCTCCCCCTGCCAGCCAACAGTTAGCCGGCCGCAGGTGTTCCCATAATAACACCTGCTTTTCAAAAGTTGTAATAAAAGTATTCTTTTTGGTTTTGTGAATTCTTCTCGTAATCAACACAAAAATGAAGTAATAATCACTGTCCATGTTATCACCAAGCAAACCTTGCATGAAATTATAATTAAACATTTTGATGACATAAACAAAATATTTGTATAGATACACATAATTTTCTATGGTAACTATGTTAACTCATTTGAAAGCACCTCCATCCTTTTCACCATTGCTATCAATGGCAGCCGGGGCACAGTTCTGTGACTATTGGGCACTGAATTGTCCCATCCTCGTCCATGGCAACAACACAGCGTCTCTCCCGTTTGCTCAAACTAAAATGAATGAAAGGTCATAGATTGGTAGTTACATGTACATGTGTGAAAATATAGTTATAAAATAAATCAACGTGTAATGTTTTAGTTTTCAATAATTTAACGAAAAACCGTTCAGCTTGATGATTGTTAGAGAGGAAAAATAACAACGCAACAAAACCAGGTTTTCAACATTAAAGCTTTTAATTATTTGAAACTGCAATATATCAGCATTGCAACAAACAGTCCAAATAGTGGGATCCACCTTGTCTTGTGCAATTGTAATAAAAACAGTGGTGCTATTTATGACAGTTTGTCACAACTCAAGTTGAAGCACAACAATTAACAAGTAACAACATGTGAATTGATATCTGCTGACCATACAGCAATCTATGCCTTTCAGAAATTCTGTCAGTATAATCAAGCATTTGAGAGGAAAATATTATATGATTATTAACATTAGAGCAAAATAATTAAGCTTAAAATTCCAAGACTCATATTGCATTTGAATGACTTCAATGCTTATTATCATTGCAAAATGATGTCTCCTCAATGAAGAGAGATGGCATAGCACTCGATGACCCCAAAATAAAGGCCACCATACTTAATCAGCAGTTAAGTAGAGTGTTCACCACTGAGGACTACAGTTACCGCCCAACAATGATTGGTGACCTATCCCTAACAATTCACAATTTCTCTATTGGATTTGAGGGAGTTAAACGGCTCTTAGAGACACTTGACCCTCACAAGGCCCCTGGACCTGACATGATACCAACACGGTTCCTGAGGGAGATTGCAGCTGAAAAAGCCCCAGTGCTAAGGCTTGTCTTTGCTGCTTCCCTACAGCAAGGACGCCCCCCAGCTGAATAGAAGTTGGCACATGTAACCCCAGTCTTCAAGAAAGGGGACAGAAGCAACCCGGCTAACTATCGCCCAATCTCTCTGACTTCCGTATGATGCAAACTTATGGAACATATCATCCACAGCCAAGTCATGTCTCACTTAGACAAACACAACATCCTGGCCGACCAACAACACGGCTTTCGGCGAAGACGTAGTTGAATCGCAACTTATCCTCACCCTACAGGACCGTGCTGCATCCCTTGATGCTGGCGAACAGATTGATGCGATACTACTCAACTTCTCGAAAACCTTGATGTTGTTCCGCATCAACAACTTCTCATGGAACTTAGACACTATGGGATTAGAGGATCAGTGCTAAACTGGATAGAAAGCTTTCTATCTAGTCGAAGCCAACGGGCATTAGTTGAAGGACTCCAACTCAGACGATGTCACATCAGGCGTCCCCCAGGGCTCTGTCGTTGGATCTTTGCTAATTCTGGTCTACATCAATGACCTTCCAGGCACTGTTACCTCAAAAACAGGGCTCTTTGCTGATGACACTCTCATACACAGAAGGATCAAGACAGCACAAGATACAGTAACACTCCATTCTGATCTGGATTCCCTACAGAGATGGGAAAAGTACTGGCAGATGTCCTTCAATCCTTCAAAGTGTGAAGTTATACACATCTACAAAAAGTGGCACCCCATAAAGTCAGAGTACCTTATTCATGGACAGAAGCTTGAACCTGTAAAAGAAGGAAAATACCTTGGTGTGACTATCTTGGATAACTTGTCCTGGAAACCACATTTAGCAGCAGTCTCCTAGAAGGCAAGCAACAGTCTAGGCTTCCTGAGGCGCAACCTGTCTAGCTGCCCACCTAGCGTCGAATCACATAGATACACCACCTTAGTGCGACCAATATTGGAGTACGCTTCTACTGCATGGTATCCTCACACTCAAACATGTGTTGACCAACTTGAAGCAGTCCAGAGCACAAGCAGCAGTTCACAGATGATAGCAGACATCTGATGGAAGCCCCTTCAAGCGACATCCCAAACATCTAAGGTTACCATGATGTTCCGTATAATTAATAACCTTATTGATATTCCGTCTTAACCCTACCTCCGCCCTTCTATATTATCCACAAGAGGCAGCAGTATTAGATACATTGTACCAATCTGCAGAACTGATTCCCTCCGACACTCCTTCTTCCCGTCAGCAACAAGACTGTGGAATCAACTGCCTAACCACCTTGTGACGGCTCCCAGTCTTGAAGCGTTCAAGGAAGAGATTGCACCGGAATAAGCCACAATGAATTTGTAAATAGTTTAAATATTTAAACTGAGCCACACCGCGATTTTTAAACCATTTTTCTTGTACAACAATGCCCCAGAGAGGGATATAGTACAATAAACTAAGGAGAAGAAAATCTCATTTGCCCATCCCCAGGATATATCTCATATATATATATATACGCATTCAGCAAAGTGTTCCTGTCCTTGGACCTTGAATTTAAATAGCTACTCAAGTTTTCCAATAATTCTCAATTATGAAAATTTATGCTACTTATTCAAAGGCGCTTAGTCAAAGGTTTTTGAATGTGAATCAAGGGAGCTATATAATGCAGTAAGCAACATGACAAAATTAATGGCCCTCCTTATAAGACTTGAGACATAAACTCTGAGGAATAATATTGGTTTCAGTGTACAATAAAGAAAGAAGAACACAATAAATATAATATGCTGCTGACTCAATATACACATATGCCCCCTGTGGAAGCCTTGTCAGTATTGATTTATAGGACTTTTTAAATAAGTAAAAGTCCAAAACTTTGTGGATTTCAAGTTTTAAATGAGGTGTCAGATGATGTCGGTATATGAAAAGTGTTCAAAGATAACAGCCATACAACAAGTATCAAATATTTGTAGGTAGCATTATTGAACAAATATGTCATTTTGAGTTAACCAAGAATTTGGACCTTCTGAATTAGTTTAAGTCCAAATATAGGTACATGTCAAGGTAAAAATGAGGTCAGGTAATGTGACTGTCTTGTTCAAAGACATCATCCACGCAAGGGGTAGAGCTTTGTAGGAAGAACTGTGGCAAATTTTACACCAACACCGTTTGTACTTCCCTTACTTCTTTTTATTTTCTTAAAGGAGTTGTCTTTTGGTTTATAGATATAGCGTCATAATGCATTTCCTCTATGAACAGTCAGTTCTGCTCCTGACTTCGTCGAGTTAACATCGCTTAAATAGGTTATTTAATTATATTATTAACCTACATAAGGGACTTTGGACTTTCATACCACTTAGCAGCCCGGGGCGCTAATAGTTGATATCTAAGTCACATACCTTCATACAAACACTATAAGGCTCCATACCTAAGGTACCGAGTCACACAGACACGAAGTCATTTTGACGTGTCCCGAGGTCATAGGTTTCCATACATAGACCCGAGGTCATAGGTTTCCATAAATAGACCAAGGTCATAGGTTTCCATAAATACACCCAGGGCCCTCTCTTATTTTCATAATTAAGTATATTTGAATAGATGTTCTTGAAATAAAATTGAGATATAATAATCATAAGACATTTCTTTATAAAAACAAAAAAACTTTGTTTTAATTTATTTTTTTAGGGGGATTTTTTTTTCCAAATAGGGAAAAAAAAAGATTATACTTTCTTGATGGGAGATGGGGCCGATATTCGGCCCAAAAAATAGGGATAGAGGACCCGAGGTCATCCATACATAAACCCGAAGTCATAGGTCTCCATGAACAGACCCCAGGTCATAGGTCTCCTTACATAGACCCGAGGTCATAGGTCTCCATACATAGACCCCAGGTCATAGGTTTCCATACATAGTGAGTGCTCGAGGTCATATGATTATAGCATTCGATTATAATTAATTTACTGTTTCAACCAATCATTGCATTAATAGCCAATCATAAAGCAATGAGCTTAAGAAAAATTGTATACTATGGTATTACCCTTTGAGTTTATTGTCCGAGCCATACTTAAGACCCGAAGCTCGGGCGACGACATGTTACATGTTATTGCCATGATAAAATTGTGATAAAAATAGTCAAGAAAGCTAACTGTACCCTAGGATTCATACGTAGAAACCTCAAACACTGCCCGATCACCTGTAGAAAAACAGCTTACTTAGCGTTAGTAAGATCAACACTTGAGTACAGCTCTGTGGTATGGGATCCACATCTAGCAAAGCATATCGACAAGATCGAGCGCATCCAGAGACAAGCGGCTAGATTCATCACAGGGGATTACCTCTCGCGTGACGAAGGCTGTGTATCGTCAATGTTGAAAACACTGGAACTCCAAAGCCTACCTTCCTGTACAAAGTTGTCGGGGGGAAGGTGCCAGCCTTACCTTGTCATGACATATTAACACCAGCAAGAAATAAACGAAACGTTAAACCTAAACCATTTAATGACTATCAAGCTACAAACATTCTAGAAAACCAAGTGACAAATAATACAAAGTGCTTTAAAACTTTTGTGTGTAAAACCGAACAATTTAAAAACTCCTTCTTTCCCAGAACTGTATTAGACTGGAACAAACTTAGTGACAGTGTTGTGAGCGCGGCTTCCGTCAACAGTTTTAGGACTGCGCTGCTTATTCCACAGTTGGACTAGTCTCTCTCCCGTTGCGACCAACGCCTTACAAGGCCCTGCAACGTATCCATTCAGAGCGGGGATGAATCTATCAGAGCTATCCGAACGTATAGTAATCCGAATAAGGCATCACTTACATTTTCTGCCATAAGTCGAGAATTACTGGTTTACAATTTCTGTAAACAGCTGTATTTAATCAGATATTAAATATACTAGCATATTATTGTTAACGATTATTTGTTATTCATTGTTCTCTGATAACATTGTGTATGATTAATATTGTGTTGTCCCTAGACAGCTTCTCCACAAGGTTGTTTCCCCTGTTGAGGAATTAGTTGCATGTAGCCGAAGGGTTAAGCACTCAAAATATACTTACTCAAAATGATCATTTTGTCACTAGATGGGGTTCATTAGTTATCGATGATCATACACATAACAAATGGATGCTGGCAGTGGTGAATATCTTGCTTGAACACATTGTTTCTTTTAGTTATATAAAATTGCTGTACGATTTTAATATAATTGATGATTTAAAGATATCGTTAGAAAAAAATATCATTTTTTAAATAAACTTAAATATCAACACATAACAATACATTCATTAACTGCTTAAATAAAATAAAAATATCATTAAAAAAAATAGGTTAAGTTTGTTATTCAAATTTTAGATGATTTGGACACTCCCGGCTCTCGGGCCAGTATTTTCAAGAGATTGACTAGGTAAGAAACATCACTAATGATCAGTGTTTTAAGAATAATAATACATGTAAAAAATTAGTTACAAGAAAAAATATGATTACTGTATTATAATTTGGGTAATCAGTAAAGAGTCAAAGCTTTAAATTATCATACACACAAAACGTATAATTATCTTATATTTGAAAGGCGGTCATATTTATAAAGTACATTGAGCGAAAACTATTAACAAACTTCTTTTTACATGTTTTTTTTTTATTGTAGTCCATTTCAGAACTTGTTTAAAAGAGAACAGGAGCCATCCATTTCCTGGGACCCATCAGATGTTTATGATTTTACCCACACAAACCGGGGTCTGATGATTATCATTAACAATGAACACTTCAAGAGCCATGGCCCCAGGCCTGGGACTGATGTTGATGTTGAGAACCTAAACTCAACATTTACAGATCTTGGATTTGATGTGCAGATTCACCATAACAAGACGTACAACCAAATGATGAAAATATTTAAAAATGGTAGAGATCAAACATTATTGGGAATTGTTAAGAATGTGTTAACGAGTGCTTTGACAGTGGATGCTATTTATAAGTATCTCATTTAAAAAGGAACATACATATGGTCATGTTTGCCTTGCAACTCGAAGTGCAAATGACATATTCACATACATTTTTAATTATAGGAATGACAAAAATATTGAAATATTTTAATCATTTAATGAAAACATGAGTATCCATATATAAATTTTAAAGGGGCTTGTTCACATGTTGTTTTTGTATTTATTTTAAAACATGTCATAATTTTTACTTATAATCAACTTGAATAATTATAGTATTAAAAAAATGTTTGAATAAAATTTATTGCCTTCACCAGCATTCAAACCCAGGGCCTTTGGGAGAAACATATTATATGCTACCAAAAAATTGGGCTACTCATGCTATAACCCTCAACAGCATACTTTAAATGCTATGATATTTATTTACATATTTTTTCAAATAATAGATAATATGAGATGGAAAAGCGTTACAAATTTCTTTTTTTTTCTTCTTTTTGTATATGTTTATCAAATAACAAAACAATATTTTGAACATTTGTCTTAGTCGGAGTACTATTTTACTTTTTTGATTAGAATATATTAATTTTTGAACCTATGACATTTCTTTTGAACAAATATTATTTTGCCAATCTGTGAACAAAATCCTTAAAAAAAATAATTGTTATGTATATTATTAAAAACTGTGTTACCCTTAATAGCTTGCTTTAATGCATTTATTATTTAACTATTTACTCAGCCGCAAAGACTGACCACAGTGATTCAGACTGCTTTGCCTGCGTTGTATTGTCCCACGGGGATGAGGTGCGAGTGACTTACAAACGCAAACCAGACCAGCTGGAGAGGCTTGATGCTGTCTATGCGACGGACAGCATTATGTTTACCAAAGACATCATTCAACAGTTCAGCGATTCGAAAGTTCCATCACTTGCAAACAAACCTCGATTCTTCTTTATACAGGTAGGTTAAGCAGGGATGGAAACTAACTTTGTACATTTGGTTGCCCACATAGGCAACCATCTTTAGTATTTTGGTTGCCCAGCTAAAGAGTTACGAGCCCAGAATCATGACCATGTCGTGCCAGGTGTATCTTATACTTTCTTCCAATAAAATAATAGATAATTAAATAATACAATTGCTGACATGACACATGTTTAATGCATTATGTCTAATTATGAGTCTGATTGAATCATTTCCTAGGCCTAAATACATGAATATTATTAAACTGATAATTGATCCATGCTTTAAATATATTTAATTGCACTAAATGTTTTTAAGCTTTAAAAAAGCTAGTTGCCCGGCCAGACTACCAACATTTGAAATTGAGTTGCCCCGGGCTCACGGGCAACAACTAATTTCCATCCCTGTTAAGAAACAAGCAACATCGCCTATTTCAAAAGGAAGTTGGTTCATTTGTTTGAAGCTGAAATAGGAATAAAGGCTACATGAACAACAAAGACACTGAAATATTGTTAAGAGTTTTTCATAATTAAATTGCACACTGCCCTAGTTATATTTTACCCAACCAATACAAGTAATGCTGCTGATAAATATATTTTCACTTTAAATTATTACACGGGCATTTTTGCTTTTTACATATTGTAAAAAGTCTGTCAATTATATATTTCATAGATGTACATTTTAAATGGAAACTGCTTAACAAAAATAAATAAACAAATAAAAATCATAAATTATTTCCATTGGTATCCTGCAGGCTTGTCGTGGGTCATCTCTGGACCCAGGTGTTCCCCTGCATGTGGGTGAGGTAGACGTTCCTGATGGAGAGATGGCGAGGACGGAGGTCACACCCTGCCCCCTTTACAAGGATAGCCTCATCATGTATGCCACACCTCCTGGTAGGTGCAGAAGGTCACGTCTTTTTTCAGTGCTTTAGCCATGATTTTAAAAAGACAAGTTTGAAATTTATTTTTAAAAAAGCTCTTATCAATAAATATGAATATGTGACTAGGCTGATTATTCATGCTGCTCCCATTTTAATTTCAGGTTATTAAGCTATAATAAACAAAAAAGAACAGCATTGGTTGTATTTGTTTAACCCATTATGACTTACTTTTTTTTCCCTTAAATATCGCATAAATCAAACACCCACAATAACACAAATTGCAAGAGCAGAATGGAAAAGATTGACATCACTTACATACACAATAAGGCGGGCAGTATAAAGGGCAGCATTCATTGCTTACTGGAGCACTGTTTTATTGTTTATTTAATTTTGTATTAAATCATAGAAACGTTATTATAACAATACATGTATTTGTATGAATTTTAATTCTATTTATTTTAAACATATTTCAAAGTGTACATACAAAATCATGATGAATTAGGACTGCATTCAGACATATATAAAGTTAAAGTAATAAACTCAATATTCTTACATGATACAATGTGCTGTACATTACCAATATGCCAAATTTAATATCCGCAGGCTATTATGCATTTCGCCGCCCTGACACTGGCTCTTGGTTCGTACGCGCTCTTTGTAAGGTGTTTTCTGAGCAGTCACCACGGAAACGGTCTCTCAACCAGCTGCTGACGGCAGTCATTAAGTTGGTGGCTCAGGAATACCAGTCCCAGTCTGTGAACTGGAACATCTCAGAGAAGAAGCAGACCCCTTGTTTCCAGTCAATGTTGACTAAAGATATATATTTCACAGGAAAATGAACAATAGCTTGCCTTTCTAAGTCATATAGTTATTAACTGCCTTTCCAGTTGTTTTATACTGTTCTTTGTTAATGCAATCAGTTATACCTATACATATTTGTGCATTTGTTTATGTTGTAATTTATATGTGATTTTTTATTTTTTTTATTGGTTGCTAGTTGGACCACACTATGATCTTCTGATTTACTGATTTTAATTGTTCTTTTCTTGTTTATTATTGTACAATATTCACATATTGATGCAAATGGACCAAGTTTACTGCTATAGTGACATGCAGAATTTTGAATGTTTGAAGATATGATAAGTGTTTGTACAACAATATTTATTGTTATTACTCTTGTTTTACCTTGCCAGCATATTTTTATATATATATACTGTACGTTATTTATCGATTCTTGCCAAACAGACCTCTGTGTGTACAAGAGTGGTATTCTGGGAAAACTGGGCAGTGCAGTGCACACAGGCTAATAAGGGACGACACTTTCTGCTTTTTAGAATTTTTCGTTTGATGGAAATTTTGTCTACACGAAAATCAAGTTTAGGGGGGAAATTTCGTTCCAGATAAGCCTATGTGACATGCACAGACTGATCTGGGCGACGACATTATACGCTCATGCATAAAGCCCACCCAGAACAAGGCTTATTAGCCCTTTGCATGCTGGGAAATTTGTCGTCTGCTAAAATGTCGTCTGCTGAATTTCTAAAATTAGCATTTTCTTCGATTTTTTTCAAAGAATACTATCAGAATAGCAAACAGTTTGGATCCTGATGAGAAGCCACGTTCTGTGGCGTCTCATCTGGATCCAAACTGTTTGCAAAGCCTTCAAAATCCGGTTCCAGCACTCAAAGGGTTAATGTCAGGGTACATAAACCTTACAATCAAACAATGGCATGCTGATATAAAGGGCATTTATAGGGATCTATGGACAGAATGTTCTCACAATGACACAGTCTCATATGCAATTGGTATGGAATATTAGTATTTTGGACACCTCTTCTAAGGAGTTCTCATATCGATGCAGTGTGCCGCACAAAATTGTTGGGTAATTTTATATACATTTTATTCCTTGTTCATGTTAAATATTAAAAATAGATCAACACGATACTAGTAATCCATATATACCTTTTAAAGATCGTTTCTTACGAAAAATATATACGAATGTGTTCTGTTGTCTGCTTAAGGACATAAGAACTAGAAATAGATTTAAACGATATTTTTGTTTGTTAAGCAAATCAGTGCAGATGTACTGTCAATGTTTATTTGCCTCATAATATCTGTGTTCCTTTATTTTTTAAACAATGACCAACGTGTAAATCATTCGGACTTGTCTAAGTTATGTCTCTCATAGTCATCTGTATTTTTATTCATATTGTGTATTTTTAATTTTGTATTTATTTCATTTTAATTACTGTAGATATCTTTATTTACAAGAATTTTAGCAATCTAGTCTTACTACTTGATCAGTGTAATATTTCAAGCTAGCAATATATATATCAGGTATCAGGTGCTTCATTTATTTATTAGTTATTTTACTTTTTTTTGTTGAATTATACATGTATGTTGCCACATTATGATAGCAGTGTTATGAATGTTTTTAGTCTCAAAGGCTTCTTTCATGGTATGAAAATAGATAAAGGGGTATAAATGAGGAACAAGTCAATGTTGTCACTGAACAAATACCAGAACATTAATAAATAAACATCTGTAATCTTTATATTCTTAGAGCTGATTTTATTATATGGAATAAACTATCAATTGTATTTTGCTTGAATAATTTTATTTTAAAAAGACACGTACATTAAACGTATGTATGTTCACTTTACTGTATATTTACAAGAACCTGATTTTTTTTATTTGTTTAATATTCAGTATTTGGTAACTGTGCATTAGCATTCTTTTTACTGTATTTTTTCCGATTGTGTTTATATTTTCAGAACTGTTAGTATTTATTTTATTTGTTTTTAAACTATTTTACCGAGCTCCCCAAATTTTAGAAGCAATTTATTGATCTTTTTATGTCCCCCAGTCTATACTGGGGGACATATTGTTTTTGCCCTGTCTGTTTGTTTGTTGGTTTGTTTGCACAAACTTTATCATTGGCCATAACTTTTGCAATATTGAAGATAGCAACTTGATATTTGGCATGCATGTGTATCTCATGGAGCTGCACATTTTGAGAGGTAAAAGGTCAAGGTCATCCTTCAAGGTCAAAGGTAAAATATATGGGTCAAAATCGCTCAAAAGGGGACATAGTGTTTCACAAACACATCACTTGTTATGCTTGTGTCAGTGCAATCTTGTTTAAGTAACTGGTTGGCCTATGATTTAAATAAGTATGACTTAAGTTTTACAAAAAAAACAAGCTTTTTTCATTTGCATGTGTGAATCTTGAAAAACGTGTGAATGTAATTAAAAATCAGTAATTATAATACTTATAAATGTATTCATAGCAACTTCATGAACTTTGAAGCTATAAGTATTTTTGACTTCATGTCTTGTATTAACTTACATGTGCTAGTACTCTTTGAGTTAATTTCTTCTTATAGTATAAGAACTGATTAAAAATGATTTTTGCTAGTATGTTCCAGATCTATAGCAGAGATGTTTTATGTCCCCCAGTCTATACTGGGGGACATATTGTTTTTGCCCTGTCTGTTTGTTGCTTTGTTGGTTTGCACAAACTTTAACATTGGCCATAACTTTTCTAATATTGAAGATAGCAACTTGATATTTGG
Organism: Dreissena rostriformis; assembly: GCA_007657795.1. Lineage (NCBI taxonomy): Eukaryota > Metazoa > Mollusca > Bivalvia > Myida > Dreissenidae > Dreissena > Dreissena rostriformis. The sequence continues at coordinate 20,012 of VMBQ01005699.1, forward strand.
CATGCATGTGTATCTCATGAAGCTGCACATTTTGAGTGGTGAAAGGTCAAGGTCATCCTTCAAGGTCAAATATATGGGTCAAAATCGCTCAAAAGGGGACATAGTGTTTCACAAACAAATCTTGTTTATTAATACATTGGTGGCATTCATTTATTGTTTGCTAGTTGTTTGAAAGATGTATACAGTAAGACATGTTCTCTCTGTATTAGTTACTTAATTAGTTGCATGGCGTAATGCACTCTTGTAAAACCAATACACATATAATTAAAATAAAATAACTTTCAAAAGTATACTAGTTCATTCATTTTATTTATTTCATCTTATGTATGTATATGTATCCATTGTTCGTCAGATTATACTTATGATCAATGTATCATTGTAAATCGTGCTTAAAACATGATATTGGTGTTGTCAGGTGTGATTGTTCTTGATATCCCACAGGATTGTTCAATCCACATGTACAGAGTGCAGTTGGATAATGTCTGCACCTCTACATGTGTATCTATTGATAACCTATCTGTTATCATGTTATTAAGTTGCATTTGCTCGCAACAGTGAGTCATGCATTTATTTTGCAGATAAACAGTTTAGTTCAATAGTCCTGTTACTTCAGCATTATAAATAAATATCAGTCACGTTTCTGAGAATACTGGGCATAATGCATGTGCGTAAAATGTCATCCCAGATTAGCCTGTGCAGTCCGCACAGGCTAATCCGGGACGACACTTTCCGCCTAAAGTGGATTTTCGCCAAGAAGAGACATCATTCAAACGAAAAATTCCATAAAAGCGGAAATTGTCGTCCCTGATTAGCCTGTGCGGACTGCACAGGCTAATCTGGGATGACAATTTACGCACAAGCATTATGCCCAGTTTTCTCAGAAAAAGATACATATTAATTAAGAATGGGTAATTTAACTTCATAATCAACTCAAGGATACTTTTGTAATTTGACAGAGTTAAAACCCAAACCACATCATAAGCTATTAATTCAAGGAATCTGTCCTTCATCATCCGTGATACTTGCTTCCCTTTCATTCAAACTTGGTCTAGTTTGATAGTGGGCCAGATCTGACTATTAATGTTATATCTCCATTTTCATGAGAAAAACACCTCCAAAATGGACTTAATCCTTCATTTTGTCTTAATTGTTCACCTGATCCTGAATGTGCATTCTGAAAAAATAAAAATAAATGATCTAGATTGAGGATCAAAAAACAATCTAATCTTAACCAAACTTCCACAGTTTATAAACATAAGGTCTCATTTGACTTGAGGCAATCTCAGAACCAATTATTGCCCCTTGTTTATGAAAAAAAAAGTACACAAGTCAACAATTATTTTAAGTTCTCATAAAGAAAAATGTCTTCATTTAAAGTTGAAAAACAATGTTTATTAAAATTAAGATCTCCTCAAGGTGCAAAAATGAGCAATATAGGATCAGGAAAACAAGCGTAAGTTCCCTTTTGGTATAATAAACAATTCCAACTGCTTGTTGCTTGTCTTCATCAGAGCCTCGGTCAGCTGCTGGAGTGGCGCGTCGCGATTAGGGCGAGAGTCACCCGCAGAAGATTTTCTTGAAGACTGGTCTGATAGGGGTCCTTTTAAGGACAACCAGACATGAATTGTCTTTAATTGTCTACCAGCGCGCATTAAGGTCTCATTGGCCATTGTGCGCTGTTTTATTTGGATCAAAATTATCTCTTTGGCGAATACCCGTGTAGCCGGGGTAAATTTGACCAAATTTGGCTCAAAATTAAATATTTCCCCTGAAAGGTCACAGGGGCAGGTCGATACCATTGTAGTCGTGAAGACGCGGAAACAACCTGTAACTTAACTCTTGAATACACATTGTTGCTTGTCTTGGTTCCAAAATTGTCAGTCGACTTACAGTAGAAGGCTTGTCAGCCATTTGTATTGCTCGTGTCAATTGCAAGTGCAACAAGAATTAAAGATAAACATTCTGACCAAGTTTTATCAAGATTGGATAAAAAGTGTGCCCTCTAGAGTGGTAACAAGCTTAAAGTTGATAATCATTTATGCAGACCTCTTGATGCGCAACACACATCACCGAAGGCTGGACGTGGAGTTATCACAATAGCTAACCTTGAGCAATGCGTTCTCAGGTCAGCTTAAGTCTATACAGCTAGGTATGTGAAAGGAAATTGTTTTTCATGTCCACGTTTTAATGTGCCAACTAATTAACAACAAGAGATGTGTTTGTCAGAAACACTATGCCCCCTAATGCGCCACTTTTATTTTTATTTTATTTTTGACCTTGAAGGATGACCTTGACCTTCACCACTTAAAATGTGCAGCTTCATGAGATACACATGCATGCCAAATAACAAGTTGCTATGATCAATTTCGCAAAAGTTATGACCAATTTTCGAAACCTTAACGCAAGTGTGACGGAATTTCAGAAGGACAGACAGACGGACAGTGCGATCACTATATGCCACCCTACCGGGGGCATAAGAGCTGGTGGTTGAACACAATACCTTCTGACAGGTCCTTTGACTGAAAAATAATGTGTGAATCAGTATTTTAAGTATATGTATTATTGTGAACCTAACCCAAATGCCTACAGAATTAATGACTATACAATGTGTCACAAATTATGGGACTTTACAGTCAATGACTAAAATCCAGTACTGCAAACAATCCACAATTGTGATAACTTGACTACGCATTCTGCAGAAGGCTAAATGTAATGAAAGAACTAAATCATACTGGAACTACTCTTGATCTGGGAAAACGGGGTTTAATGCATGTGAGTGAAGTGGCGTCCCTGATTTACCTTTGCTGTCCTTTTCAAGTGTTAAAATACTGTTTTGGTGGAATGTTAGGGTTCCAAAGCAGTTTTGGAGATCCCCTAATAATGTATTATTATATAACACGGAACACGTAATTGTATTTTATCTGTGTTATATTTCTGTTTTTCTTAAAAATGACTTCTGTGCAATATTCATTCAATATAATATAAAAATAGAACATAACAAGAGGGTAACAACTAAGATCTTAATCATAACATCATACTGTGTTATCCAACAACAAAATGGTAACATATTAAAGCATCAAATAGTAGAACTTAATACAGAATACACGCATATAAGAAATAAAAAAATGCTTCTACCGGTATATCATTTGCTTACAAAACGTGGGTAAAATCATTCACTATAATACAATTTGAAATAACAATATAAAACTACATAGTTTGAAAAAAAAGAACAGTATGTGTAGACAATCAATTAAATACTTGGAAATACAACAAGAACTTAATGGTGATAATCTATTTATAGTGTCAGTTGTAGAATAAGATTACATTCATTCCGACCCTAGAATAACAAACAATCTTAATTAAACTCATAAAAAACAAATAGAAATCCATGGTCATACCATGAGTTATACCAAATATTAATTGATCTGAGTAGGGTATTCTCTTGTCCTCAAATCCTTCTTCTATTTTCATACTTTTGCAAAAAACATAACAATCAGCATCGCATAGCGGGTACCAACGCTCGGCTGTGGGTGCTTGGATTTTGTTTTTTTGACCTTTGACCTTGAAGGATGACCTTGACCTTTTCACCACTCAAAATGTGAAGGTCCATGAGATACACATGAAAAAAAAAAAAAAAGTTTGTTTGACCTTTGACCTTGAAGGATGACCTTGACCTTTCACCACTCAAAATGTGCAGCTCCATGAGATACACATGCATGCCAAATATCAAGTTGCTATCTTCAATATTGCAAAAGTTATGGCCAATGTTAAAGTTTTCGGACGCCGCGGACAAGCTGGCTATGACAATACCTCGGGTTTTCTTCGAAAACAGCCGTGCTAAAAAAATGAGTACTGAATGATTTCCCCGATATATGTAGTCTTTACTTGTATTGCAGATTTTATGTTTTTCTAATTTGATGTTGTGTAATATTAACATCATGCATGTTATGTAAAAATTCATCTTCTTTTATAAAAATGCTGTTAACACTTTCATATGACTTGATAATGGTTGTAAACGTGTACATTTTTACTGAAATGATTATTTGAACCAAAAAGAAGGCATGGTTGAACATTAAATCAAAAAAACACAAACAAGCACAACAATATAAATACTACACAAATGTATACATAAGACCTCTAGAGCTTTAGTAATAAGCAATAAAAGTTAAATAAATCCTGCACAATGCAACAGTAACCATCAATGATATTCAAAATGTGTAGAAACAGAAATGAGTGATCTATAAGAATTTTTTTTAATTAAATATGATTAATAGACTAGCTATGAATATTTGACTAGTAATTGTGTCCACTACTGAGGTAGTATCTGCTTACCTTCGCTAGACAGGGAAATCAATTGGATAACAATTTTACCACCATTTATGTACATAATAGAAGCAAGTACTGCTAGTTAATGAAATTAAGCTGTATTGAATTATTCCTTGGCTACAATACATTCATACTTATGCGCATAGCCTTTACATAAAATTGAGCATCACTCTGGGGAAAATGGTGCTTAATGCATGAGTGAAAGTGTCCTCCCAGATTAGCCAGTGCAGTTTGTTAACCCTTTGAGCGCTGGAACCGGATTTTGAAGGCCTTTGCAAACAGTTTGGATCCAGATGAGACGCCACAAAACGTGGCGTCTCATCAGGATCCAAACTGTTTGCTTTTCTGATAGTATTCTTTGAAAAAAATCAAAGAAAATGCTAATTTTATAAATTTAGCAGACAACATTTAAGCAGACGACAAATTTCCCAGCATGCAAAGGGTTAAGCAGAGACTTCCTTTTACTCAAAAATTCCATAAAGGCAGAAAGCGTAATCCCTGATTAGCCTGTAGACTGCACAAGGTAATCTGGGACAACACTTTAGGCACATGAATTAAGATCTGTTTTCCCACAACCTGGCTCAATAGCTTTGACTTGTTCATGTTTTAACAAACAGAGATCAAGCGATCAAGCAATGACATTTTCATTAACCCTTTGAGTGCTGGAACCGGATTTTGAAGGTTTTTGCAAACAGTTTGGATCCAGATGAGACGCCACAGAACGTGGCGTCTCATCAGGATCCAAACTGTTTGCTATTCTGATAGTATTCTTTGAAAAAAATCGAAGAAAATGCTAATTTTAGAAATTTAGCAGACGACATTTTAGCAGACCACAAATTACCCAGCATGCAAAGGGTTAATGACAATAATGCTGTCCTACAAATACTTGAGTTTTTTTGGCAAGTTAGCATAATAATTTAGTAGTATACAATAAATGCTACAAAATGCAAAATTCTTAATCTATAAAGTTCAGGAACTTTAAGAAATTTGTGAATCAGAACATCTGCTTAACTGATAGCATTATTTATCACAGAAAATGTACATAAGAAAATACCATAGAATACACCCGAAGATTACAAAAAGGCAGTAAGTCTTTTCAACACAATGAACTTTGCACATAACAGACATTTATGTTATTAAAAATATATTTTGGGATCTGGACTTTAACAAGAGATGGATTCATGAAAATTATGAATTTGAAATAAACAACAACAAAATTTCCAAATTAAAACTACATTAGCTTGAAGTTTATTTCCTTTTTTATATTATGTATTCTATTTGTCTGAGTCTTCTTAATAAACTTAATCATATAAACTAACTGAAATACTACAAAAAGTATAGTCTTCATTTAAAATAACAATAATCATAAGATAGCAAAAAGTCTTGTTATGTACCCAAAGTGTTTGTTACCAAATATTTGAATCTTGTAACAAGTATACACAATTTTGCAAAAACACTCTGTAAAATCTGTAATGCTCATGTACATATACAACTATATATAATCCACACAAACATGAATATATTCATTTAATCATACAGATATAAAAAAAATAACTAAAAGATAGCAAGATGTACTAGGTATTCAAATCTGACAAGGAAAATAACAAAGCAATTAATTTCCACAAAAATATATTAAAAATAATCAGAACTAATATATGTATATTAATTTAAAAACAAATACATACATCACCAAAAACAATAATTTTTTATACATTTCTTAATGTTCACACATCAATACAATTGTCCTTTAGAAATAGATGGAATAAAATGCCTAACTACACGTACCAGGTGGTCCAATTCTAAAGGCAGTTGGTCATGACGCAACAAACATACATTCCCAGCTAAGGCCACCACAAAGTCTCGGTGATTTGGTTGCCTAGTTACCAGTACATATGATTTAGTTGCCTAGTTACAAGTACAAGTGATTTAGTCGTCTAGTTACCAGTACATGTGAATTGGTTGCCTAGTTACCCATACATGTGATTTGGTTGCCTAGTTGCCAGTACATATGATTTGTTTGCTATGTGACCAGTAAAGGTATGAGCTTAGATTTCAATAAAATTCAGTTTTTGGCAATCCCACATAAAATCCACCGGGATTTGAATACTGTCTTTGAGCAGACAGCATTCTAAACTGATTTCCATATCATAAGTCATTTAATTCAAAGTACAAGTATGTCTTGAATGCAATCTGGAACGTCATGTTTTCTCATATGAAAATGAGCTTCAGCCAAGTTGTTGGTGCTATTAAGTTACCCAATTCTCTCTAAGCAGCACTGATGTCCAGTTTCAAGCAACACGAGCCAACAGATTTCACCTGAAATGTATTTATGGTGTTGTACAGGCATTATATGACATCGAAACATACATTTACAGAAGAAACTAAAGTGTACAGCCTACAGTTACCAATACACATCAATTAAGAAAATGACTGCTTAATGCTACCTTTTTGTTGATTTATGATTCTAAGTCTTATGTGTAAAAAGTATACATATAAATATATGAGCCTCGCTCTGTGATAAGGGGGTTAAATGCATGTGCGTAAAGTGTCGTCCCAGATTAGCCTGTGCAGTTCGCACAGGCTAATCAGGGACGAAACTTTCTGCTCAAACTGAATTTTTGATAAGAAGAGACTTTCTTTAAACGAAAAAATCATAAAAGCGTGTAGACTGCACAGGCTTATCTGGGACGACACTTTAAGCACATGCATTAAACCCCTTTTTCACAGAGCGAGGCACATCTATTTATGAAAAATGTACCAACAAGTGTCTCAAAAGATAAAACAAATCCTCCATGCTATAAACGAGTTGATGATGTTTACCAACATGAAGCCAATACTGCATCATATGCACATACATGTTCCACTACATGATGTCATGTCACTTCCTCCACAGTGACCAAGCAGGAGCTCTAACTTAAAATCTGCTTAAGAACGAAACCAATAAGATTAGTTTTGTATCTGATAATTAATTGATAAAACATGTCTTCTAACATTTGCATCCAAGCACATACAGGGCAACCTTATTCACATAAATAATGTTCCTGGAGTGTCAAATGTTGCCTACCACTAACGAGATATCACAGACTGCAGCACGCTGTCAGGATGTTCAGAAGTCCGCATCCCAGCCGGAAAGCTCATCAGGCGGCACTTCGAGAGACTTTGGGTAGTGGTCGAAGTTACTGTAGTCTGCTGGGCCCTTCACCTGAGAACAGAGATACAAATGAGCTGCCCTGTGGGAAAACGGGGCTTAATGCATGTGCGTAAAGTGTCATCCCAGATTAGCCTGTGATCAGGGACGACCCTTTCCACTTCTATTGTTTTTTTTGTTTAAAGGAAGTCTTTTCTTAACTTAAATCCAGTTTAAGCGGAAAGTGTTAAACCCTGTTTTCCCAGAGTGAAGCTTAAATACAGGGAGCAAAATAGTTCAGT